>JAUIMM010001445.1:357500-587500 GCA_031769625.1 Taudactylus pleione
ACCCTACTCCTACCTCTACTACTCACACTGGTACACCCTCACACCTACCCTCCTCCCACCTGTACTACTCACACTGGTACACCCTCACACCTACCCTCCTCCCACCTGTACTACTCACACTGGTACACCCTCACACCTCCCCTCCTCCCACCTGTACTACTCACACTAATACACCCCCACACCTACCCTCCTCCCACCTATACTACTACTCACACTGGTACACCCCCACACCTACCCTACTCCCACCTGTACTACTCACACTAATACACCCTCACACCTACCGTACTCCCACCTGTACTACTCACACTAATACACCCTCACACCTACCGTACTCCCACCTGTACTACTCACACTGGTACACCCTCACACCTACCCTCCTCCCACCTATACTAATCACACGGATATATCCTCACATCTACCCTACTCCCACCTATACTACTCACACGGATATATCCTCACATCTACCCTACTCCCACCTATACTACTCACACTGGTACACCCTCACACCTACCCTACTCCCACCTATACTACTCACACTGGTACACCCTCACACCTACCCTACTCCCACCTATACTACTCACACTAATACACCCTCACACCTACCCTACTCCCACCTATACTACTCACACTGGTACACCCTCACACCTACCCTACTCCCACCTACACTACTCACACTGGTACACCCTCACACCTACCCTACTCCCACCTATACTACTCACATTGGTACACCCTCACACCTGTACTACTCACACTAATACACCCCCACACCTACCCTCCTCCCACCTATACTACTACTCACACTGGTACACCCCCACACCTACCCTACTCCCACCTGTACTACTCACACTGGTACACCCTCACACCTACCGTACTCCCACCTGTACTACTCACACTGGTACACCCTCACACCTACCCTCCTCCCACCTATACTAATCACACGGATATATCCTCACATCTACCCTACTCCCACCTATACTACTCACACGGATATATCCTCACATCTACCCTACTCCCACCTATACTACTCACACTGGTACACCCTCACACCTACCCTACTCCCACCTATACTACTCACACTGGTACACCCTCACACCTCCCCTACTCCCACCTATACTAATCACACTAATACACCCTCACACCTACCCTACTCCCACCTATACTACTCACACTGGTACACCCTCACACCTACCCTACTCCCACCTATACTACTCACACTGGTACACCCTCACACCTACCCTACTCCCACCTATACTACTCACACTAATACACCCTCACACCTACCCTACTCCCACCTATACTACTCACACTGGTACACCCTCACACCTACCCTACTCCCACCTACACTACTCACACTGGTACACCCTCACACCTACCCTACTCCCACCTATACTACTCACATTGGTACACCCTCACACCTACCCTACTCCCACCTATACTACTCACACTGGTACACCCTCACATCTACCCTACTCCCACCTATACTACTCACACTGGTACACCTTCACGGGGTGTAATTAGAATACTGATGCACGGGAAGCAGTCAGACGGAATCCTGGTGTTGAAATTCCGACTTAGTACTAAGATAGGCGTCTAAATATCGACGCCTATCTTTAGCCCGATGATGGAATCCCGGCATATGGTTTCCCAATACGAAGGTAAGCGGGGAGTCTTAGCTGTTAGCCGCGGGGGGGAGGGTTAGGTTTAGGCGATCCCGGGGGGGGTTCTTAGGGTTAGGCACCACCCCGGGAGTTTTAGGGTTAGGCACACCTAAGGGGGGGTTAGGTATGGGGGGTGGAGAGATGGGTAGGGTTAGTATAGTTACCTGCCCCGTCGGGAATCTGGTATTTCAGGCTTCCGGTGTCTGAATTTCATACCCAAGCCCACCCTAATACCTACGCTACTCTTATACTAAACGTAAGCTATGTACATTTTTTATTAGGGCACAACTATCTAGTGGTCTACTTGCACTTGTTGCTCATATCTCCCCCTCATTGCTCCCCTCCGCCTATTGCCGTACACACTGTGATTTGTATTGGTGCTCCATCAGGCTTACTTTGCCTGTAGTATGATGGCGCGTGTCCAGCTGTATGATGGCGCGTGTTCAGCTGTATGATGGCGCGTGTTCAGCTGTATGATGGCGCGTGTTCAGCTGTATGATGGCGCGTGTTCAGCTGTATGATGGCGCCTGTTCAGCTGTATGATGGCGCTTGTTCAGCTGTATGATGGCGCCTGTTCAGCGTATGATGGCGCCTTTTCAGCTGTATGATGGCGCCTGTTCAGCTGTATGACGGCGCCTGTTCAGCGTATGGCGGCGCCTGTTCAGCTGTATGATGGCGCCTGTTCAGCTGTATGATGGCGCCTGTTCAGCGTATGATGGCGCCTGTTCAGCGTATGATGGCGCCTGTTCAGCTGTATGATGGCGCCTGTTCAGCTGTATGATGGCGCCTGTTCAGCTGTATGATGGCGCGTGTTCAGCTGTATGATGGTGCCTGTTCAGCTGTATGATGGCGCCTGTTCAGCTGTATGATGGCGCCTGTTCAGTGTATGATGGCGCCTGTTCAGCTGTATGATGGCGCGTGTTCAGTGTATGATGGCGCGTATTCAGCGTATGGCGGCGCCTGTTCAGCTGTAGGACCACCGTCACCTCTCCACATCCTGCACCCCGGGGTAGTTATTGTATGTCCCTGAGCAGCGTTACTTGTGCTGTACGGCAGAGCTTGCAGCATCCATACTGGTATTGTGTCATACCCAGCACTGATGTATAGTGCAGCAGCGATTATTACTCTGCTGGTGTGCATGTCGCCCTATCCAGGGCCCCGGCTCTGCCTGCAGGCTGCAGCAGCTAATTGTTGTCCTGTGATGAATGGTCGGTGCCTGTCCCTGTCACAGGTGGTGTCAGTGCACATTAGGGCTGCTCTCTTTATGTGGGCCCTGATTGAATTACGGGGAACGTGCCTTATTTCCACCCAGCAGCCGCGGGATATCGCCGCTCGCCAGGCAGATCGGAGCTGTCCGTGTACGTTTTGGCGTGGGCGCAGCTAAGTGGAAGGGAAGGATTTTCATTAGCCGATCGCTGTGTTGATAACATTACGGCATTTCTGTGCATGGTGTTAGGAACGGGGGGGGGGGGGGGAATTAACTCTTCACACTCGCTGCATAGGTTGGAGTATAGCCAGAGATCGTAGCCTGCACCCTGGCTGGACGTGACCCCATATGGAGCTAGTGATGCCTCCTTCTCTATATATACCTGTATTAGCGCATGGTAGCGCTCTCCAGCCTCCTAGCACCACGGACAGCTGCCGTGTCTGCCTACCGCTTTCCCCCATGTACACAGCCTAGGTTGGGGTACCCTCCAGTAACCAGTCTGCCCACACAGGGTACCATAGATGATGATGAATATTTATGCTCATTAGAGGTTGCGTGAAGCATGGAGTGTCCAACGAGAGGTTTAACAAATGATATAGTGAGGTATATGCTGGGTAATGCAAGAGGAGGGGGTGACTAACCCCCCGCCTCGCTCCAGAGAGAGATACATTACCTGTCTGATGTTATGTACATAGAGCAGAGACATCTGGCTTTACGCAGCACAAGGTGGGCAGATGGCCCCTGAGATCTCATGTCTCTGAGCCAGAAAACAACAAGCCGGCAGCCACTTTGGAGCCTGGGAGAAATCTCCTTCCAGTTATTTCCATCACCATCTCTGGGGGAGACATTATTGCAAAAAGACAAATCTGGGCCACCCATCGGCCTGACCTGCATTGTCGTATGATTGATATCCTGTAACGGCTCTGCGCCTCCTCTGCTATTCTTTACCTACATACAGACAACATGCACATGTGAATATGGACAGGGCGAAGCCTCTCCCACCCTAAGCTCTGCATGCAAGCGCAGGACCTCCCGCGCCCACCCTCAAATGAATAGATTTGATGAAGCAACATTTATTACATTCACAAATTGGCTGAAACCAATTTCTCTCACTCGCAGCCCTGATAACTGCAGAGGTATTGATTTGTGTAAACAATACAGAGGATTTATCCGTTCAATAGAGAGCTGTAGGGCCCCGTGCGATCACAATGATACAGATGTATAATATAAAACCAGTTCCCCCTCGGCCGCGAGTCTTCCTGTGGGGGGGGGGGGGAGAGATTTGTTTCTTTGTCTTGTAATTTCCAGTGAGCAGAAAAAACACATCGCAGCCGTCTACACGGCGACCGCTCTCCTGGCAGCTCAATGTGGGGAGTTTGCGCAGGTGTCAGCCGCCATTACTGAGCGTTTAGCGTTTTATGGCGGCAAATCACCAGTGTTTTCCATTTAGGATGATTGTACAATATTAAATAGGAAATCACTGTAATGAGAAGAACATACCTGAAAACACTTTCTCCCAGAATAGAAACATTTAGCGCAAACGACCCATTTACTCTATAAGGGTAAATGCCGATATTTTTCTAATTTTGGGTTATTGGTTTTATTTGACCCAAAAATGCTAAATCTGTTTCATACAAAAATAATAAACTTACAGTAAGTTACCTACACGTCTTCCTGTCTGATTGTGGGCAGAGAGTGGGGTAAAGATATTTATCGCCTAATATTACCGCGCCGGTGTAGCTATTTATAGGTGAAACCGATCTGGACGGTTAATGTATACACATCAGATAGTCTTCTATCACCTGGGAATAGGCTTCAGGTACCATTGTAACGATTAGTAACATAACCTGCAGGAAGAGACCTGTTACCGACTTAGTGACCTCCCGCTACGAAAGGAACAATGGCTGCGTTTAATGATACACCTAGCATGTCTGTGTAATGAGTAACCGTAATACCCCTTTGTATGTGTAACTATGTCTGTGTAATGAGTAACCGTAATACCCCTTTGTATGTGTAACTATGTCTGTGTAATGAGTAACAGTAATACCCCTTTGTATGTGTAACTATATCTGTGTAATGAGTAACAGTAATACCCCTTTCTATGTGTAACTATGTCTCTGTAATGAGTAACAATAATACCCCTCTGTATGTGTAACTATATCTGTGTAATGAGTAACAATAATACCCCTCTGTATGTGTAACTATATCTGTGTAATGAGTAACAGTAATACCCCTTTCTATGTGTAACTATGTCTGTGTAATGAGTAACAGTAATACCCCTTTGTATGTGTAACTATGTCTGTGTAATGAGTAACAGTAATACCCCTTTGTATGTGTAACTATGTCTGTGTAATGAGTAACAGTAATACCCCTTTCTATGTGTAACTATGTCTGTGTAATGCAGTAACAGTAATACCCCTTTCTATGTGTAACTATGTCTGTGTAATGCAGTAACAGTAATACCCCTCTGTATGTGTAACTATGTCTGTGTAATGCAGTAACAGTAATACCCCTTTCTATGTGTAACTATGTCTGTGTAATGAGTAACAGTAATACCCCTTTCTATGTGTAACTATGTCTGTGTAATGAGTAACACTAATACCCCTTTGTATGTGTAACTATCTCTGTGTAATGAGTAACAATAATACCCCTTTCTATGTGTAACTATGTCTGTGTAATGAGTAACAGTAATACCCCTTTGTATGTGTAACTATATCTGTGTAATGAGTAACAGTAATACCCCTTTCTATGTGTAACTATATCTGTGTAATGAGTAACAATAATACCCCTCTGTATGTGTAACTATGTCTGTGTAATGCAGTGACAGTAATACCCCTCTGTATGTGTAACTATGTCTGTGTAGTGCAGTGACAGTAATACCCCTCTGTATGTGTAACTATGTCTGTGTAATGAGTAACAATAATACCCCTTTCTATGTGTAACTATGTCTGTGTAATGAGTAACAATAATACCCCTTTCTATGTGTAACTATGTCTGTGTAATGAGTAACAGTAATACCCCTTTCTATGTGTAACTATGTCTGTGTAATGAGTAACAATAATACCCCTCTGTATGTGTAACTATATCTGTGTAATGAGTAACAATAATACCCCTTTGTATGTGTAACTATATCTGTGTAATGAGTAACAGTAATACCCCTTTGTATGTGTAACTATGTCTGTGTAATGAGTAACAGTAATACCCCTCTGTATGTGTAACTATGTCTGTGTAATGCAGTAACAGTAATACCCCTTTGTATGTGTAACTATGTCTGTGTAATGAGTAACAGTAATACCCCTCTGTATGTGTAACTATGTCTGTGTAATGAGTAACAGTAATACCCCTTTCTATGTGTAACTATGTCTGTGTAGTGCAGTGACAGTAATACCCCTTTATATGTGTAACTATGTCTGTGTAATGCAGTGACAGTAATACCCCTTTGTATGTGTAACTATGTCTGTGTAATGAGTAACAGTAATACCCCTCTGTATGTGTAACTATGTCTGTGTAATGCAGTGACAGTAATACCCCTCTGTATGTGTAACTATGTCTGTGTAATGCAGTGACAGTAATACCCCTTTGTTTGTGTAACTATGTCTGTGTAGTGCAGTGACAGTAATACCCCTTTGTTTGTGTAACTATGTCTGTGTAATGCAGTGACAGTAATACCCCTTTGTATGTGTAACTATGTCTGTGTAATGAGTAACAGTAATACCCCTCTGTATGTGTAACTATGTCTGTGTAATGAGTAACAGTAATACCCCTCTGTATGTGTAACTATATCTGTGTAATGAGTAACAGTAATACCCCTTTCTATGTGTAACTATGTCTGTGTAATGAGTAACAATAATACCCCTCTGTATGTGTAACTATATCTGTGTAATGAGTAACAATAATACCCCTCTGTATGTGTAACTATATCTGTGTAATGAGTAACAGTAATACCCCTTTCTATGTGTAACTATGTCTGTGTAATGAGTAACAGTAATACCCCTTTGTATGTGTAACTATGTCTGTGTAATGAGTAACAGTAATACCCCTTTGTATGTGTAACTATGTCTGTGTAATGAGTAACAGTAATACCCCTTTCTATGTGTAACTATGTCTGTGTAATGCAGTAACAGTAATACCCCTTTCTATGTGTAACTATGTCTGTGTAATGCAGTAACAGTAATACCCCTCTGTATGTGTAACTATGTCTGTGTAATGCAGTAACAGTAATACCCCTTTGTATGTGTAACTATGTCTGTGTAATGAGTAACAGTAATACCCCTTTCTATGTGTAACTATGTCTGTGTAATGAGTAACAGTAATACCCCTTTCTATGTGTAACTATGTCTGTGTAATGAGTAACACTAATACCCCTTTGTATGTGTAACTATCTCTGTGTAATGAGTAACAATAATACCCCTTTCTATGTGTAACTATGTCTGTGTAATGAGTAACAGTAATACCCCTTTGTATGTGTAACTATATCTGTGTAATGAGTAACAGTAATACCCCTTTCTATGTGTAACTATATCTGTGTAATGAGTAACAATAATACCCCTCTGTATGTGTAACTATGTCTGTGTAATGCAGTGACAGTAATACCCCTCTGTATGTGTAACTATGTCTGTGTAGTGCAGTGACAGTAATACCCCTCTGTATGTGTAACTATGTCTGTGTAATGAGTAACAATAATACCCCTTTCTATGTGTAACTATGTCTGTGTAATGAGTAACAATAATACCCCTTTCTATGTGTAACTATGTCTGTGTAATGAGTAACAGTAATACCCCTTTCTATGTGTAACTATGTCTGTGTAATGAGTAACAATAATACCCCTCTGTATGTGTAACTATGTCTGTGTAATGAGTAACAGTAATACCCCTCTGTATGTGTAACTATGTCTGTGTAATGAGTAACAATAATACCCCTTTGTATGTGTAACTATATCTGTGTAATGAGTAACAGTAATACCCCTTTGTATGTGTAACTATGTCTGTGTAATGAGTAACAGTAATACCCCTCTGTATGTGTAACTATGTCTGTGTAATGCAGTAACAGTAATACCCCTTTGTATGTGTAACTATGTCTGTGTAATGAGTAACAGTAATACCCCTCTGTATGTGTAACTATGTCTGTGTAATGAGTAACAGTAATACCCCTTTCTATGTGTAACTATGTCTGTGTAGTGCAGTGACAGTAATACCCCTTTATATGTGTAACTATGTCTGTGTAATGCAGTGACAGTAATACCCCTTTGTATGTGTAACTATGTCTGTGTAATGAGTAACAGTAATACCCCTCTGTATGTGTAACTATGTCTGTGTAATGCAGTGACAGTAATACCCCTCTGTATGTGTAACTATGTCTGTGTAATGAGTAACAATAATACCCCTTTCTATGTGTAACTATGTCTGTGTAATGCAGTGACAGTAATACCCCTTTGTTTGTGTAACTATGTCTGTGTAGTGCAGTGACAGTAATACCCCTTTGTTTGTGTAACTATGTCTGTGTAGTGCAGTGACAGTAATACCCCTTTGTTTGTGTAACTATGTCTGTGTAATGCAGTGACAGTAATACCCCTTTGTATGTGTAACTATGTCTGTGTAATGAGTAACAGTAATACCCCTCTGTATGTGTAACTATGTCTGTGTAATGCAGTGACAGTAATACCCCTTTGTTTGTGTAACTATGTCTGTGTAGTGCAGTGACAGTAATACCCCTTTGTTTGTGTAACTATGTCTGTGTAGTGCAGTGACAGTAATACCCCTTTGTTTGTGTAACTATGTCTGTGTAATGCAGTGACAGTAATACCCCTTTGTATGTGTAACTATGTCTGTGTAATGAGTAACAGTAATACCCCTCTGTATGTGTAACTATGTCTGTGTAATGAGTAACAGTAATACCCCTCTGTATGTGTAACTATGTCTGTGTAATGCAGTGACAGTAATACCCCTCTGTATGTGTAACTATGTCTGTGTAATGCAGTGACAGTAATACCCCTCTGTATGTGTAACTATGTCTGTGTAATGCAGTGACAGTAATACCCCTTTCTATGTGTAACTATGTCTGTGTAATGAGTAACAATAATACCCCTTTCTATGTGTAACTATGTCTGTGTAATGAGTAACAGTAATACCCCTTTCTATGTGTAACTATGTCTGTGTAATGAGTAACAATAATACCCCTCTGTATGTGTAACTATGTCTGTGTAATGAGTAACAGTAATACCCCTCTGTATGTGTAACTATGTCTGTGTAATGAGTAACAATAATACCCCTTTGTATGTGTAACTATATCTGTGTAATGAGTAACAGTAATACCCCTTTGTATGTGTAACTATGTCTGTGTAATGAGTAACAGTAATACCCCTCTGTATGTGTAACTATGTCTGTGTAATGCAGTAACAGTAATACCCCTTTGTATGTGTAACTATGTCTGTGTAATGAGTAACAGTAATACCCCTCTGTATGTGTAACTATGTCTGTGTAATGAGTAACAGTAATACCCCTTTCTATGTGTAACTATGTCTGTGTAGTGCAGTGACAGTAATACCCCTTTATATGTGTAACTATGTCTGTGTAATGCAGTGACAGTAATACCCCTTTGTATGTGTAACTATGTCTGTGTAATGAGTAACAGTAATACCCCTTTGTATGTGTAACTATGTCTGTGTAATGCAGTGACAGTAATACCCCTTTGTATGTGTAACTATATCTGTGTAATGCAGTGACAGTAATACCCCTTTGTATGTGTAACTATGTCTGTGTAATGCAGTAACAGTAATACCCCTTTGTATGTGTAACTATGTCTGTGTAATGCAGTGACAGTAATACCCCTCTGTATGTGTAACTATGTCTGTGTAATGCAGTGACAGTAATACCCCTCTGTATGTGTAACTATGTCTGTGTAATGAGTAACAATAATACCCCTTTCTATGTGTAACTATGTCTGTGTAATGCAGTGACAGTAATACCCCTTTGTTTGTGTAACTATGTCTGTGTAGTGCAGTGACAGTAATACCCCTTTGTTTGTGTAACTATGTCTGTGTAGTGCAGTGACAGTAATACCCCTTTGTTTGTGTAACTATGTCTGTGTAATGCAGTGACAGTAATACCCCTTTGTATGTGTAACTATGTCTGTGTAATGAGTAACAGTAATACCCCTCTGTATGTGTAACTATGTCTGTGTAATGAGTAACAGTAATACCCCTCTGTATGTGTAACTATGTCTGTGTAATGCAGTGACAGTAATACCCCTCTGTATGTGTAACTATGTCTGTGTAATGCAGTGACAGTAATACCCCTCTGTATGTGTAACTATGTCTGTGTAATGCAGTGACAGTAATACCCCTTTGTATGTGTAACTATGTCTGTGTAATGAGTAACAGTAATACCCCTCTGTATGTGTAACTATGTCTGTGTAATGCAGTAACAGTAATACCCCTTTGTATGTGTAACTATGTCTGTGTAATGCAGTGACAGTAATACCCCTCTGTATGTGTAACTATGTCTGTGTAATGCAGTAACAGTAATACCCCTTTGTATGTGTAACTATGTCTGTGTAATGCAGTGACAGTAATACCCCTTTGTATGTGTAACTATGTCTGTGTAATGCAGTGACAGTAATACCCCTCTGTATGTGTAACTATGTCTGTGTAGTGCAGTGACAGTAATACCCCTTTGTATGTGTAACTATGTCTGTGTAATGCAGTGACAGTAATACCCCTTTGTATGTGTAACTATGTCTGTGTAATGCAGTAACAGTAATACCCCTTTGTATGTGTAACTATGTCTGTGTAATGCAGTGACAGTAATACCCCTTTGTATGTGTAACTATGTCTGTGTAATGCAGTGACAGTAATACCCCTCTGTATGTGTAACTATGTCTGTGTAGTGCAGTGACAGTAATACCCCTTTGTATGTGTAACTATGTCTGTGTAATGCAGTGACAGTAATACCCCTTTGTTTGTGTAACTATGTCTGTGTAGTGCAGTGACAGTAATACCCCTTTGTTTGTGTAACTATGTCTGTGTAATGCAGTGACAGTAATACCCCTTTGTATGTGTAACTATGTCTGTGTAATGAGTAACAGTAATACCCCTCTGTATGTGTAACTATGTCTGTGTAATGCAGTGACAGTAATACCCCTCTGTATGTGTAACTATGTCTGTGTAATGCAGTGACAGTAATACCCCTTTGTATGTGTAACTATGTCTGTGTAATGAGTAACAGTAATACCCCTCTGTATGTGTAACTATGTCTGTGTAATGCAGTGACAGTAATACCCCTCTGTATGTGTAACTATGTCTGTGTAATGCAGTGACAGTAATACCCCTCTGTATGTGTAACTATGTCTGTGTAATGCAGTAACAGTAATACCCCTTTGTATGTGTAACTATGTCTGTGTAATGCAGTGACAGTAATACCCCTTTGTATGTGTAACTATGTCTGTGTAGTGCAGTGACAGTAATACCCCTTTGTATGTGTAACTATGTCTGTGTAATGCAGTGACAGTAATACCCCTTTGTATGTGTAACTATGTCTGTGTAATGCAGTGACAGTAATACCCCTTTGTATGTGTAACTATGTCTGTGTAATGCAGTAACAGTAATACCCCTTTGTATGTGTAACTATGTCTGTGTAATGCAGTAACAGTAATACCCCTCTGTATGTGTAACTATGTCTGTGTAGTGCAGTGACAGTAATACCCCTTTGTATGTGTAACTATGTCTGTGTAATGCAGTGACAGTAATACCCCTTTGTATGTGTAACTATGTCTGTGTAATGCAGTGACAGTAATACCCCTTTGTATGTGTAACTATGTCTGTGTAATGCAGTGACAGTAATACCCCTTTGTATGTGTAACTATGTCTGTGTAATGCAGTAACAGTAATACCCCTTTGTATGTGTAACTATGTCTGTGTAATGCAGTGACAGTAATACCCCTTTGTATGTGTAACTATGTCTGTGTAATGCAGTGACAGTAATACCCCTTTGTATGTGTAACTATGTCTGTGTAATGAGTAACAGTAATACCCCTTTGTATGTGTAACTATGTCTGTGTAATGCAGTGACAGTAATACCCCTTTGTATGTGTAACTATGTCTGTGTAGTGCAGTGACAGTAATACCCCTTTGTATGTGTAACTATGTCTGTGTAATGCAGTGACAGTAATACCCCTTTGTATGTGTAACTATGTCTGTGTAGTGCAGTGACAGTAATACCCCTTTGTATGTGTAACTATGTCTGTGTAGTGCAGTGACAGTAATACCCCTTTGTATGTGTAACTATGTCTGTGTAATGCAGTGACAGTAATACCCCTTTGTATGTGTAACTATTAGTCTGTGTAGTGCAGTGACGTTACTGAGCATTTGGCCTGTCGTCCGTAAACGTTAAGTTTTAAACTGTATAAAGAAATTGTGAAACATTGTGTAGAAATATTTAGTAAATATACATTATATTGTTGGTTCCTCCCTCGTTGCCTATAATTGGATGAGGTACAGTGATATTGTATACTGAGACAGGCGTACAGGGCTGTATATACAATGCGTTGTGATATTCGCCTTTCCTCCACTCCGCCCTGACCCCCACATTCTCATACCAGCCCCCCCTCCCCCCTTCCCCTACTGCTGACGAGATTTGGATGGTAAGCTCTGTGGGTGAAGGTCGCTGTGACCTTGGGGGGGGTACCATCCAGATCTCTGAGAGACAAACAGACCCTCGCTGTAAGTCATTCCAAAGGAGAGGCTTCTAACGTGACCCCGCCACTCACCCCGCTCCCCTCTCCGCACCCTCCACTCCGCGTCTCCCTGGCAACCCTGAGTGCACATCCAGGAAAAGTTTATCTGAGCCGGGCTCTGGGCAGCCTTCCATATCCATACTAATCTGATTTAGCCTCCTCTCGGGGCACTGCCAGCTAATCAGATTACTTCCTCTAATGGTCCTGAGGACTTTTGAGTGAGAGCAGAGCAGTAAAACATTGCGTATACTTAGTGATAATTAGACTTGCTTCTCTGTCATTGATTTATAAGCGTCTTCTTTTTTTTTTCCTCCTTTCTTCTCCCTCCATATTGTGATCTGAATCTCAAGCCATCCGCAGGAAGGAGAACGGCTGGTACGATGAGGAACACCCCTTGGTCTTCTTGTTTTTGGGATCGTCCGGGATAGGTGAAGCTTATTTTTATTTTTTTTAATTTCCTTGCCAATTAATTTATTATGGCAAACTCTCTTCTCTATGACTATATATTTAACGTTACCCCCATGCACTGGCCCGCAAATACATTACATGATATTATTTTGGCTGCCATCTATTGCCTTGCACCAGGCTGCTTAGTAAAAGTTGCACGAGGACGTGCAGTGAGGTAATAAAGTTCATCTGAAGGCGGATGACCCCTATAGCCTATATCAGAGCCTACACCTCGCACAGCTCAGGGAGATACCTGAGGCACAGGAATGGCACAGCATGCCGGCTCCTTTGTGTTCTATGTAATGACACAGAGTTATAGCTTTATAAACCTAATTCTAGGGGACCGTAGTGCTCTGTCTGGATTGAATGAAATCACATAGGCGCGATCTGAGAAATGTAAAAAATGAATGAATGTAGAGACAAAAAGGGACCACAAGAGACTCATTGAGCTTAATATGGTCAGTATAGAGCAGGGAAGAGACTGTGACGTACAGATGTGTCCTCATACCCCTAGCGTCTGTACGCCATAGGCGCGAGACACCCGAAGCGACAAAGCCGCTCCGAGAGGTGTGGTGTATTGTCTTTTTAAATAATAATTGCATCTAATCCGCATCAGACGCAGTGAAACGCGGCGCTGAGTATACTATAGGCATGGCCTTAACCACACAGGACTCGGTTTTACACCACGAACAAAGTCGTTGCTGAAGCACCACGGAACTTGGCGTGAGAAAAAAGCTTAATCGCAGCACTTTGTACCCAGACTCCTTTGCGCACACAGATGTACAAATGTCGCACATCAGATTGATCAGTGTAATATGGCAGCTTTGTCACTTTCACTTGTTTTATTTATGCGAATAAGACTCTGATTTTGAGTGGGAAAGACGCTCTGTGCGGCGCCGATGCCCAGGGGTGAGACTGAAGCCACAGCGTATGAGGACACATCTGTAAATGGGGAGAGACAGGTGACGTTTGGCGAACAGCTGTAAGAGAACGTATACACAGTACATACGGGAAAAACGCACAGTATAACGGATACATTCAGCACTGCTTCAGCCCATTAGTGCTTCTCTGCCATTATATTTCTCTATTGGCCCATGCCAGCAGCTGCTTAGGTCTAGGCAGCCACACATCGCATTATGAATGAAGCAGAGAGGCTGGGAGTATTGTTCTTACTGAGTGTAATGTGTGGATGAATGAAGCAGAGAGGCTGTGAGTATTGTTCATACTGAGTGCTTCATTCATCCACACATTACACTCAGTATGAACAATACTCCCAGCCTCTCTGCTTCATTCATCCACACATTACACTCAGTATGAACAATACTCCCAGCCTCTGTGCTTCATTCATCCACACATTACAGATAGGCTGGGAGTATTATTCATACTATCTGTAATGTGTGGATGAATGAAGCAGATAGGCTGGGAGTAGTGTTCTTACTGAGTGTAATGTGTCGATGAATGAAGCAGAGAGGCTGTGAGTATTGTTCATACTGAGTGCTTCATTCATCCACACATTACACTCAGTATGAATAATACTCCCAGCCTATCTGCTTCATTCATCCACACATTACAGATAGGCTGGGAGTATTATTCATACTGAGTGTAATGTGTGGATGAATGAAGCAGAGAGGCTGGGAGTATTGTTCATACTGAGTGTAATGTGTGGATGAATGAAGTGGAGAGGCTGGGAGTATTGTTCATACTGAGTGTAATGTGTGGATGAATAAAGCAGAGAGGCTGGGAGTATTGTTCATACTGAGTGTAATGTGTGGATGAATGAAGCAGAGAGGCTGGGAGTATTGTTCATACTGAGTGTAATGTGTGGATGAATGAAGCAGAGAGGCTGGGAGTATTGTTCATACTGAGTGCTTCATTCATCCACACATTACACTCAGTATGAATAATACTCCCAGCCTATCTGCTTCATTCATCCACACATTACAGATAGGCTGGGAGTATTATTCATACTGAGTGTAATGTGTGGATGAATGAAGCACAGAGGCTGGGAGTATTGTTCATACTGAGTGTAATGTGTGGATGAATGAAGCAGAGAGGCTGGGAGTATTGTTCATACTGAGTGTAATGTGTGGATGAATGAAGTGGAGAGGCTGGGAGTATTGTTCATACTGAGTGTAATGTGTGGATGAATAAAGCAGAGAGGCTGGGAGCATTGTTCATACTGAGTGTAATGTGTGGATGAATGAAGCAGAGAGGCTGGGAGTATTGTTCATACTGAGTGTAATGTGTGGATGAATGAAGTAGAGAGGCTGGGAGTATTGTTCATACTGAGTGTAATGTGTGGATGAATGAATGAAGCAGAGAGGCTGGGAGTATTGTTCATACTGCGTGTAATGTGAGCAGTGTAATGTGTGGATGAATGAAGCAGAGAGGCTGGGAGAATTGTTCATATTGAGTGTAATGTGTGGATGAATGAAGCAGAGAGGCTGGGAGTATTGTTCATACTGAGTGTAATGTGTGGATGAATAAAGCAGAGAGGCTGGGAGTATTGTTCATACTGAGTGTAATGTGTGGATGAATAAAGCAGAGAGGCTGGGAGTATTGTTCATACTGAGTGTAATGTGTGGATGAATAAAGCAGAGAGGCTGGGAGCATTGTTCATACTGAGTGTAATGTGTGGATGAATGAAGCAGAGAGGCTGGGAGTATTGTTCATACTGAGTGTAATGTGTGGATGAATGAAGTAGAGAGGCTGGGAGTATTGTTCATACTGAGTGTAATGTGTGGATGAATGAATGAAGCAGAGAGGCTGGGAGTATTGTTCATACTGCGTGTAATGTGAGCAGTGTAATGTGTGGATGAATGAAGCAGAGAGGCTGGGAGAATTGTTCATATTGAGTGTAATGTGTGGATGAATGAAGCAGAGAGGCTGGGAGTATTGTTCATACTGAGTGTAATGTGTGGATGAATGAACCAGAGAGGCTGGGAGTATTGTTCATACTGAGTGTAATGTGTGGATGAATAAAGCAGAGAGGCTGGGAGTATTGTTCATACTGAGTGTAATGTGTAGATGAATGAAGCAGAGAGGCTGGGAGTATTGTTCATACTGAGTGTAATGTGTGGATGAATAAAGCAGAGAGGCTGGGAGTATTGTTCATACTGAGTGTAATGTGTGGATGAATGAAGCAGAAAGGCTGGGAGTATTGTTCATACTGAGTGTAATGCGTGGATGAATAAAGCAGAGAGGCTGGGAGTATTGTTCATACTGAGTGTAATGTGTGGATGAATGAAGTAGAGGGGCTGGGAGTATTGTTCATACTGAGTGTAATGTGTGGATGAATGAAGCAGAGAGGCTGGGAGTATTGTTCATACTGAGTGTAATGTGTGGATGAATGAAGCAGAGAGGCTGGGAGTATTGTTCATGCTGAGTGTAATGTGTGGATGAATGAAGCAGAGAGGCTGTGAGTATTGTTCATACTGAGTGTAATGTAAGCAGTGTAATGTGTGGATGAATGAAGTAGAGAGGCTGTAAGTATTGTTCATACTGAGTGTAATGTGTGGATGAATAAAGCAGAGAGGCTGGGAGTATTGTTCATGCTGAGTGTAATGTGTGGATGAATGAAGCAGAGAGGCTGGGAGTATTGTTCATACTGAGTGTAATGTAAGCAGTGTAATGTGTGGATGAATGAAGCAGATAGGCTGGGAGTATTGTTCATACTGAGTGTAATGTGTGGATGAATAAAGCAGAGAGGCTGGGAGTATTGTTCATACTGAGTAATGTGTGGATGAATGAAGTAGAGAGGCTGTGAGTATTGTTCATACTGAGTGCTTCATTCATCCACACATTACACTCAGTATGAATAATACTCCCAGCCTATCTGCTTCATTCATCCACACATTACAGATAGGCTGGGAGTATTATTCATACTGAGTGTAATGTGTGGATGAATGAAGCACAGAGGCTGGGAGTATTGTTCATACTGAGTGTAATGTGTGGATGAATGAAGCAGAGAGGCTGGGAGTATTGTTCATACTGAGTGTAATGTGTGGATGAATGAAGTGGAGAGGCTGGGAGTATTGTTCATACTGAGTGTAATGTGTGGATGAATAAAGCAGAGAGGCTGGGAGCATTGTTCATACTGAGTGTAATGTGTGGATGAATGAAGCAGAGAGGCTGGGAGTATTGTTCATACTGAGTGTAATGTGTGGATGAATGAAGTAGAGAGGCTGGGAGTATTGTTCATACTGAGTGTAATGTGTGGATGAATGAATGAAGCAGAGAGGCTGGGAGTATTGTTCATACTGCGTGTAATGTGAGCAGTGTAATGTGTGGATGAATGAAGCAGAGAGGCTGGGAGAATTGTTCATATTGAGTGTAATGTGTGGATGAATGAAGCAGAGAGGCTGGGAGTATTGTTCATACTGAGTGTAATGTGTGGATGAATAAAGCAGAGAGGCTGGGAGTATTGTTCATACTGAGTGTAATGTGTGGATGAATAAAGCAGAGAGGCTGGGAGTATTGTTCATACTGAGTGTAATGTGTGGATGAATAAAGCAGAGAGGCTGGGAGCATTGTTCATACTGAGTGTAATGTGTGGATGAATGAAGCAGAGAGGCTGGGAGTATTGTTCATACTGAGTGTAATGTGTGGATGAATGAAGTAGAGAGGCTGGGAGTATTGTTCATACTGAGTGTAATGTGTGGATGAATGAATGAAGCAGAGAGGCTGGGAGTATTGTTCATACTGCGTGTAATGTGAGCAGTGTAATGTGTGGATGAATGAAGCAGAGAGGCTGGGAGAATTGTTCATATTGAGTGTAATGTGTGGATGAATGAAGCAGAGAGGCTGGGAGTATTGTTCATACTGAGTGTAATGTGTGGATGAATGAACCAGAGAGGCTGGGAGTATTGTTCATACTGAGTGTAATGTGTGGATGAATAAAGCAGAGAGGCTGGGAGTATTGTTCATACTGAGTGTAATGTGTAGATGAATGAAGCAGAGAGGCTGGGAGTATTGTTCATACTGAGTGTAATGTGTGGATGAATAAAGCAGAGAGGCTGGGAGTATTGTTCATACTGAGTGTAATGTGTGGATGAATGAAGCAGAAAGGCTGGGAGTATTGTTCATACTGAGTGTAATGCGTGGATGAATAAAGCAGAGAGGCTGGGAGTATTGTTCATACTGAGTGTAATGTGTGGATGAATGAAGTAGAGGGGCTGGGAGTATTGTTCATACTGAGTGTAATGTGTGGATGAATGAAGCAGAGAGGCTGGGAGTATTGTTCATACTGAGTGTAATGTGTGGATGAATGAAGCAGAGAGGCTGGGAGTATTGTTCATGCTGAGTGTAATGTGTGGATGAATGAAGCAGAGAGGCTGTGAGTATTGTTCATACTGAGTGTAATGTAAGCAGTGTAATGTGTGGATGAATGAAGTAGAGAGGCTGTAAGTATTGTTCATACTGAGTGTAATGTGTGGATGAATAAAGCAGAGAGGCTGGGAGTATTGTTCATGCTGAGTGTAATGTGTGGATGAATGAAGCAGAGAGGCTGGGAGTATTGTTCATACTGAGTGTAATGTAAGCAGTGTAATGTGTGGATGAATGAAGCAGATAGGCTGGGAGTATTGTTCATACTGAGTGTAATGTGTGGATGAATAAAGCAGAGAGGCTGGGAGTATTGTTCATACTGAGTAATGTGTGGATGAATGAAGTAGAGAGGCTGGGAGTATTGTTCATGCTGAGTGTAATGTGTGGATGAATGAAGCAGAGAGGCTGTGAGTATTGTTCATACTGAGTGTAATGTAAGCAGTGTAATGTGTGGATGAATGAAGTAGAGAGGCTGTAAGTATTGTTCATACTGAGTGTAATGTGTGGATGAATAAAGCAGAGAGGCTGGGAGTATTGTTCATGCTGAGTGTAATGTGTGGATGAATGAAGCAGAGAGGCTGGGAGTATTGTTCATACTGAGTGTAATGTAAGCAGTGTAATGTGTGGATGAATGAAGTAGAGAGGCTGTAAGTATTGTTCATACTGAGTGTAATGTGTGGATGAATGAAGTAGAGGGGCTGGGAGTATTGTTCATACTGAGTGTAATGTGTGGATGAATGAAGCAGAGAGGCTGGGAGTATTGTTCATACTGAGTGTAATGTGTAGATGAATGAATGGGAGTATTGTTCATACTGAGTGTAATGTGTGGGTGGATGAATGAAGCAGAGAGGCTGAGAGTATTGTTCTTACTGAGTGTTATGTGTGGATGAATGAAGCAGAGAGGCTGGGAGTATTGTTCATACTGAGTGTAATGTGTGGATGAATGAAGCAGAGAGGCTGGGAGTATTGTTCATACTGAGTGTAATGTGTGGATGAATGAAGCAGAGAGGCTGGGAGTATTGTTCATACTGAATGTAATGTGTGGATGAATGAAGCAGAGAGGCTGCGAGTATTGTTCATACTGAGTGTAATGTGTGGATGAATGAAGCAGAGAGGCTGGGAGTATTGTTCATACTGAGTGTAATGTAAGCAGTGTAATGTGTGGATGAATGAAGCAGAGAGGCTGGGAGTATTGTTCATACTGAGTGTAAAGTGTGGATGAATGAAGCAGATAGGCTGGGAGTAATGTTCATACTGAGTGTATTGTGTGGATGAATGAAGCAGATAGGCTGGGAGTATTGTTCATACTGAGTGTAATGTGTGGATGAATGAAGCAGAGAGGCTGGGAGTATTGTTCATACTGAGTGTAATGTGTGGATGAATAAAGCAGAGAGGCTGGGAGTATTGTTCATACTGAGTGTAATGTGTGGATGAATAAAGCAGAGAGGCTGGGAGTATTGTTCATACTGAGTGTAATGTAAGCAGTGTAATGTGTGGATGAATAAAGCAGAGAGGCTGGGAGTATTGTTCATACTGAGTGTAATGTGTGGATGAATGAAGCAGAGAGGCTGGGAGTAATGTTCATACTGAGTGTATTGTGTGGATGAATGAAGCAGATAGGCTGGGAGTATTGTTCATACTGAGTGTAATGTGTGGATGAATGAAGCAGAGAGGCTGGGAGTATTGTTCATACTGAGTGTAATGTGTGGATGAATAAAGCAGAGAGGCTGGGAGTATTGTTCATACTGAGTGTAATGTGTGGATGAATAAAGCAGAGAGGCTGGGAGTATTGTTCATACTGAGTGTAATGTAAGCAGTGTAATGTGTGGATGAATAAAGCAGAGAGGCTGGGAGTATTGTTCATACTGAGTGTAATGTGTGGATGAATGAAGCAGAGAGGCTGGGAGTATTGTTCATACTGAGTGTAATGTGTAGATGAATGAAGCAGAGAGGCTGGGAGTATTGTTCATACTGAGTGTAATGTGTAGATGAATGAAGCAGAGAGGCTGGGAGTATTGTTCATACTGAGTGTAATGTAAGCAGTGTAATGTGTGGATGAATGAATGAAGCAGAGAAGCTGGGAGTATTATATAAATTCAATATTTAAGCTGCATACACACATAAAGATTTTCTGTTCAACCATCCAGCTAGGTAATGAGAATCTGGTAACGTATGGGAGTAACTGATGATCAGCAATTTGCTCCTAAATGCCAGAAAACAGATGAAAATGACGTCAGACAATTTTGTTAAATGTTTGTTCTAAACAATTTGTTCAAACAACAGTTTTTGTACATTTTCCGGCGTTTGGGAGCAAATTGCTGATTGTCATTTGCTGTCATACATTACCAGGTTTTCATTCCAACCAATCAGCTAGTTGGATGGTTGGACATAAAGTCTTTACGTGTGTACGCAGCCTTAGTATTGTATCCTTGTCACTAACGTGGCCACCATAGTGCTAAATGTAAGGTTATATCTCCTTGCAGTATATACAGTTATTACCACCACAGTAACTGGATACATTGTTCTCACAGGTAAAACTGAACTGGCCAAACAGGCTGCGCGGTATCTACACAAGGACACGAAGAAGGTATTGTCTGACGTGTGCCCGGGACTATTGTAGTGTCTTATATACAGTGTCCATGTTGCTGTCTATAGTATATGTCTCTTTTTATATGCTTGTGTGTATATACAGTATATATCATCTGTCTATAGTACCAGTCAACACTTTTAGGGGGTATTCAATTAGCTGCAGGGTTTGCAAAGCGATTAATTGCCGCCCAAAAATTCCACAGCGCGAGTAAAGGCTATTCTATCAAATAGCCTTTTTCCCTCGCCGAAAAATCGTGACTCTAGCGGAAACGCACTGATTTCACGTGAACTGCAGAATCAATGGGTTTTTTTCCCCGCACGCGAGCCCGATTTGGTGGGTTTTTTTTTCTGTGGACTTTACCTCGCACCTCCATGACCTGCGAGGTTCCGTCCGACTGCTGTAATCTCCGCTACTTGAACGGGTCTGGTGCAGCTAATTGAATAGAGCTCCCTCCTCATTGTACCGTCTGTTATTGGAATGTGAGCAGCTGAAGCCCAGCGGATAACCTGACATGGTGACGTGAGCAGTAACTGCTAGTGATAAATGGGGAAAAAGGTTTTAGTTTGCAAAAACATTAAAATAATACACATGGAATTATCCGGGAACCAGTAATGGGGTTAGGAGCTGACAGCTGTTCTGTAGCAATGACAAAGAGGCGTCTGAGCCATGAGGCACCGCCAGTAGCTACTGGGGACGGGGAGAAGGCTTATGGACCGATAATAAGTCAGATTGTGACGTCTTCGGTTCATCACACAGTAATTTGTACGGTGACGAGTAGGCGAAAGGACGGTTCCTCAGTGTGTGGGGCTTATTTACTATGGAGAGGCTATTACTTCCCAGTGTGCATTAAGCCCAGAATTTAAAGGGCAATTCTTTAATTAGAAAAACTCCCCATGTTTTGGTATTAAAATCATTGCCCTTTTAATTTACAGGCTGGGAAATAAAAGCTGCTGCTGCTTAATAAATAGATTGTCAAACATGGAGGAGGAGGCGTGACGGTCTGGGGCTCTCTTGCTGAATCCCATGTTGGCGACTTACACACAGTGACTGGAATCCTGAGCCAAAATGGTTACCACAGTGCCATGCGATACCCTCTGGTCTACTCCTAGTTGGTTAATGGTTCATGTTACAGTAAGATAATGACCCAAAACCTACCTGCAGGCTGTGGCAGAGCTTCCCTCCCGGGCTGCACAGTCTCCAGACTTACAGTACATTCCGTCCAGCTGGTTTGGGATGAGCTGGGCAGAAGGGTGACCGCAAAGCAGCCTCCGGGTGCAGCACATCTATGGGGACATCTGCAGTAGTGCCGGGGAGACCTTCCCAATCCGTGTGTGTGTATATGTATATATGTATATAATATATATATATATAATACATAAAGAAAATGGCCTTATTTTGTGCTGCAAATTGTCAGCTGCTCCTTAGTAGATCCCCTGTTGGCTGAAAGCAAGTGTGGTAGACACAATTAAAAATACACCACAAGGCACTAGATAAACAATATTATTGATCATCTAAATAGTCTTCTCCTATAGAATGTTCTCCTATAAGTAATAAGTCCAATACTTGGTCTTTCTTTTCTTATCTCAAAACTTCAGATTAATTATTTTTCTTTGTGTTCAATACAAACTCCAATATGTAAACTTCAAATATGACCGATAGATATCTGGATGGTATTCCCCTCCCCAAAGAAGCCAAAGGCCAGTCTGTGATACAATTTTCGCAATTTTATTAAAATCTTTATACAGAAGAATTCTAAAAAAACTGTGCTTACAGCTTAAAATGTTGTCGACATCCAATTCCACTGTACAGGGAGATGGTAAGTACTTCTGCCGTCACCCTCTCAGGAGTGAGCTCATACGACAAGGGCCCTTTGCAGTAATGGATGAAGTGCCTAAACCCTACGCGTTTCGTCCATTAGAGTGGACTTCATCAGGGGTATCAAAACACATTTAAAATTTATCACAATCATACATGGGGAAGACACTATTACAGATGGGATAATTCACTCCAAATGGGTGGATGAACCATATACAGAGAAATAATTTTCCAGATGGCTGATTGACAATAATACAAAAATTAAATGGTGTATAACCTCCAAATCCTGCAATGGTGTATAACCTCCAAATCCTGCAATGGTGTATAACCTCCAAATCCTGCAATGGTGTATAACCTCCAAATCCTGCAATGGTGTATAACCTCCAAATCCTGCAATGGTGTATAACCTCCAAATCCTGCAATGGTGTATAACCTCCAAATCCTGCAATGGTGTGTATAGCCTCCAAATCCTGCAATGGTGTATAACCTCCAAATCCTGCAATGGTGTTTATAACCTCCAAATCCTGCAATGGTGTATAACCTCCAAATCCTGCAATGGTGTATAACCTCCAAATCCTGCAATGGTGTGTATAGCCTCCAAATCCTGCAATGGTGTATAACCTCCAAATCCTGCAATGGTGTGTATAACCTCCAAATCCTGCAATGGTGTGTATAACCTCCAAATCCTGCAATGGTGTGTATAACCTCCAAATCCTGCAATGGTGTATAACCTCCAAATCCTGCAATGGTGTATAACCTCCAAATCCTGCAATGGTGTATAACCTCCAAATCCTGCAATGGTGTGTATAACCTCCAAATCCTGCAATGGTGTGTATAACCTCCAAATCCTGCAATGGTGTGTATAACCTCCAAATCCTGCAATGGTGTATAACCTCCAAGTCCTGCAATGGTGTATAACCTCCAAGTCCTGCAATGGTGTATAACCTCCAAGTCCTGCAATGGTGTATAACTTCCAAATCCTGCAATGGTGTATAAACCTCCAAATCCTGCAATGGTGTATAAACCTCCAAATCCTGCAATGGTGTATAACCTCCAAATCCTGCAATGGTGTATAACCTCCCAGTCCCGCAATGGTGTATAACCTCCAAGTCCTGCAGCACAAATAGGTGTATCATGATGACTGCTGCAGGTAACAAGACCTCTCATTGCGTAAATTTGTTCAACTCGTACATAAACAGTATGGCCTAGGTACAGATTATTTTTCCACATAGTCCCCATACTTGTCTAAGTATTTGTTCCAACGGTACACCAAGGCATCTCTCCCAGCATAGATGTCTTGGTATTAGTGTCAAGTGCCTGAAGCCAGGACATGACAGATTGCTGAACTTCACCGTTGGTTGCGAATCGCCTTCCACCAAGGTGCTTCTTCAATGGTCCACAGAGATGAAAATCACTCAGTGCCAGGTCAGGGATGTAGGGAGGATGGACCAGTACCGCCCAATGGTAGCACTGCAGGAACTGCACTCCCCTCCTCATGGTACCGTATCAAGTGTACGAGAGACTACTGGTTTTGTGAACTTCTGTGAGTAACTTCGGTACCTTGTGTGAGCACTTTTCCCTGTACCCCAGTTGCTCATGAACGATGTTGAATACAGGACCCACTGATCTGTTCCTCAGCAACATCAATAACTCACATATGTCTGTCCTCCTGAATCAGACCTTCCATGGGGCACAAATCTGTGGTGGGCGAATCGCTGCTCATCTTGTACGTCTGTACTGTTGTTATTAAACCCAAACCGGTTTCCGTGACATGACGTTATCGCCGTACACCTCGCCAAGTTGGCGATGATTATCAGCTGCCGATGTGCCCTTTTAGACGCAGAAATCTGATCACACCGCGCACCTCAATGTGTGACCATGTTTCCGCCAGCTCCGCCATCTTACCGCTGATGTGGGGACAGTATGACTGGTATGAGGCGCAGTGTAACAGCCGTGAGGGGAAGCAGCGGTCTACCTGCTCTGGCCTGGGGGGAAATTAGAATTAAATGGAGAACATTACACAAATGACAGGACCTGTTACCTTACTAACCACCCTCATATGAATTTCTAATATATTGTTTAAATATATCTGCTGCATATTCATCAGTCTGTTTACAAACCTGTATTTTGATGAGGAGCCTATCAGCTCCTAACTGCCATGTCACAGGCTATGTTTGAAAAATGACAGGAGCTGGTTGGCTGGTACTTTATCTCTGTCCACTTTATCACCATCCAAGGCTTAGTAAATAGACCCCATAATCTGAAATCTGCCAACCAAATTATAAAGGAAATAAAGCTCATCTGGTACATTGTCCTTTAGGTTCTACGTCTAAGCAGATAGAATTAGTGCAGATCATTAGAAAACATGAATGACGCTAGTAGTTGTAGGCAGCACGGATGGTGTAATGGTTAGCATTACTGCCTCACAGCCCTAAGGCCTTGTGTTCAATTCCCACCATGGCCCTAACAGTGTGGAGTTTGTATGTTTTCCCCATGCTTGCTGGGTTTCCTCCGGGTACTATGGATTCCTCCCACACTCCAAACTCATACTGGTCTGTAAACTGGCTCCAGACAAAATAAAATCATCCCTAGTGTGTATGTGATAGGGCACATTGATTGTAAGCTCCACTGGGGCAGGGGCAGATGTGAATGGCCAAATGTCTGTAAAGCGCTGCGCAATATGTGTGTTCTATATATAACTGGTATTAAATCATATAAAATATGTAATATACTGTGAGGTCAGCAGAATATAATGACTGAATAAGATGGTTGTGTATGAAACCAATAGGAAATTTTACTACCACATTTCGCCACATGTAGTTTCCCGGGTGGGTTTCTCAGATTCAGAATAGACCTGTGGGCATCACACCCCGTCCCTTTACACTGTATCGTCACCCTGTCACCCTGCTGTTCTGTACGCTGCTTTTATACAATTAGTGGTATTTCTGATCACTCCACGTTATTGTGTCTATTACATCTTTGCTACAGTTTGACTTGTACCTAACCTGGTCGTCCATCTTTACAGGGCTTCATCCGATTGGACATGTCGGAATTCCAAGAGAAGCACGAGGTATACGCAGCCCAATGTATGGCGCACAGTAGGTGATATGTGCGGTATAATACACACAGCGCAGTGTACGGCACCAGTAGGCGATATGTGAGGTATAATACACACAGCACAGTGTACGGCACCAGTAGGTGATATGTGAGGTATAAGACACACAGCGCAGTGTACGGCACCAGTAGGTGATATGTGCGGTATAAGACACACAGCGCAGTGTACAGCACCAGTAGGCGATATGTGCGGTATAATACACACA
The DNA here is from genome assembly GCA_031769625.1 of Taudactylus pleione. Lineage (NCBI taxonomy): Eukaryota > Metazoa > Chordata > Amphibia > Anura > Myobatrachidae > Taudactylus > Taudactylus pleione. The sequence continues at coordinate 383,592 of JAUIMM010001445.1, forward strand.
GCGCAGTGTACGGCACCAGTAGGTGATATGTGCGGTATAATACACACAGCGCAGTGTACGGCACCAGTAGGTGATATGTGAGGTATAAGACACACAGCGCAGTGTACGGCACCAGTAGGTGATATGTGAGGTATAAGACACACAGCGCAGTGTACGGCACCAGTAGGTGATATGTGCGGTATAAGACACACAGCGCAGTGTGTGGCACCAGTAGGTGATATGTGCGGTATAATACACACAGCGCAGTGTGCGGCACCAGTAGGTGATATGTGAGGTATAAGACACACAGCGCAGTGTGCGGCACCAGTAGGTGATATGTGAGGTATAAGACACACAGCGCAGTGTGCGGCACCAGTAGGTGATATGTGCGGTATAAGACACACAGCGCAGTGTACGGCACCAGTAGGTGATATGTGCGGTATAAGACACACACAGCGCAGTGTACGGCACCAGTAGGTGTGCTGTGTGTATTATACCTCACATATCACCTACTGGTGCCGTACACTGTGCTGTGTGTATTATACCTCACATATCAGTGTACGGCACCAGTAGGTGATATGTGCGGTATAATACACACAGCGCAGTGTACGGCACCAGTAGGTGATATGTGAGGTATAATACACACAGCGCAGTGTATGGCACCAGTAGGTGATATGTGAGGTATAATACACACAGCGCAGTGTACGGCACCAGTAGGCGATATGTGAGGTATAAGATATGTAAAGTATACGGTGCACATTCTTGTACTCTGTTGGGAATGTTACGTAACCCTGTCACATTTATGCAGGTTGCCAAGTTCATTGGGTCTCCCCCGGGTTATGTCGGACACGAGGAAGGGGGACAATTGACTAAGAAGCTGAAAGAGTGCCCTAACGCGGTGGTGCTCTTTGACGAGGTGGATAAGGCGCACCCCGACGTACTCACCATAATGCTGCAGCTGTTTGATGAGGTGACCTTATTGTCTTCTCCCACTGTCCCCAAGCATTTATACATTGGTCTTCCTAGGTTACTTTATGGCCATAAGCAGTCAGTGCAGGGCCGAGAGGGGTGTGGGGGGGCACAGAGGGTGTGGGCGTATGATGGTGGTGGAGGTATTGTAGAGGTGATTGGTGGGTGGAGGTAGTGTAAAGGTGATTGGTGGGTGGAGGTAGTGTTAGAGGTTTTGGGTATGTGAAGGTGAGAGGGGGAGCACAGAGGTGGGCTGAATACGAGGTGGATGGAGGTAGTGTGGAGGTGACCAGGAGGTGAAGATGAGTGGGGGGGCACAGAAGGTGTAGGTTGATGACAGATGGTTGGATGTAGTATAGAGGTGAGGGGGGCACAGAAGGTGTAGGCTGATGACAGATGGTTGGATGTAGTATAGAGGTGAGGGGGGTACAAAAGGTGTAGGCTGATGGCAGATGGTTGGATGTAGTATAGAGGTGAGGGGGGCACAGAAGGTGTAGGCTGATGACAGATGGTTGGATGTAGTATAGAGGTGAGGGGGGCACAGAAGGTGTAGGCTGATGACAGATGGTTGGATGTAGTATAGAGGTGAGGGGGGCACAGAAGGTGTAGGCTGATGACAGATGGTTGGATGTAGTATAGAGGTGAGGGGGGCACAGAAGGTGTAGGCTGATACAGATGGTTGGATGTAGTATAGAGGTGAGGGGGGCACAGAAGGTGTAGGCTGATGACAGATGGTTGGATGTAGTATAGAGGTGAGGGGGGCACAGAAGGTGTAGGCTGATGACAGATGGTTGGATGTAGTATAGAGGTCAGGGGGGCACAGAAGGTGTAGGCTGATGACAGATGGTTGGATGTAGTATAGAGGTGAGGGGGGCACAGAAGGTGTAGGCTGATGACAGATGGTTGGATGTAGTATAGAGGTCAGGGGGGCACAGAAGGTGTAGGCTGATGACAGATGGTTGGATGTAGTATAGAGGTGAGGGGGGCACAGAAGGTGTAGGCTGATGACAGATGGTTGGATGTAGTATAGAGGTGAGGGGGGCACAGAAGGTGTAGGCTGATGACAGATGGTTGGATGTAGTATAGAGGTGAGGGGGGAACAGAAGGTGTAGGCTGATGACAGATTGTAGGATGTAGTATAGAAGTCATGGGGACTCGGGTGAGGGGGTACTGAAGGTGTAAGCTGATGACAGGGAGGTGGAGGTAGTGTAGAGGTGGTGTGGGAAGGGGGGAGATGCATAGAGGGTGTGGGCTTATGACTGGGTGGAGGTAGTGTAGAAGTGTTTGGGGTGAAGGTGAGTGGGAAGGTACGGAGGGTGTGAGCTGATGGCAAAGGATTGGAGGTAGTGTAGAGGTGACCATGAGGTGAAGGTGATTGGGGGTGCTCAGAGGGTACAGGCTGATTACGGGGGTAGAGGTAGTGTAGAGGTAAGGGGGCACAGAGGGTGTGGGCTGATGACAGAGGGGAGGAGGTAGTGTAGAGGTAAGGGGGCACAGAGGGTGTGGGCTTATGACAGAGGGGTGGAGGTAGTGTAGAGGTGAGGGGGCACAGAGGGTGCGGGTGGAGGTAGTGTAGAGGTAAGGAAGCACAGAGGGTGTGGGCTGATGAGTAGGGGTGGAGGTAGTGTGGAGGTGAGGGGGCACAGAGGGTGTGAGCTGATGACAGAGGGGTGGAGGTAATGTAGAGGTGAGGGGGCACAGAGCGTGTGGGGTGGAGGTAGTGTAGAGATGAGGGGGTACAGAGGGTTTGGGCTGATAACGTGGGGTGGAGGTAGTGTAGAGGTGAGGGGGCACAGAGGGTGTGGGGTGGAGGTAGTATAGAGGTGAGGGGGCACGAAGCGTGTGGGGTGGAGGTAGTGTAGAGGTGAGGGGGTACAGAGGGTGTGAGCTGATGACAGGGGTGAAGGTAGTGTAGAGGTGAGGGGGCACAGAGGGTGTGGGGTGGAGGTAGTGTAGAGGTGAGGGGGCACAGAGGGTGTGGGGTGGAGGTAGTGTAGAGGTGAGGGGGCACAGAGGGTGTGGGGTGGAGGTAGTATAGAGGTGAGGGGGCACGAAGCGTGTGGGGTGGAGGTAGTGTAGAGGTGAGGGGGTACAGAGGGTGTGAGCTGATGACAGGGGTGAAGGTAGTGTAGAGGTGAGGGGGCACAGAGGGTGTGGGGTGGAGGTAGTGTAGAGGTGAGGGGGTACAGAGGGTGTGGGGTGGAGGTAGTGTAGAGGTGAGGGGGCACAGAGGGTGTGGGGTTGATGTTGTGTAGAGGTGAGGGGGTACAGAGGGTGTGGGCTGATGACAGGGGTGGAGGTAGTGTAGAGGTGAGGGGGCACAGAGGGTGTGGGGTGTAGGTAGTGTAGAGGTGAGGGGGTACAGAGGGTGTGGGCTGATGACGTGGGTTGGAGGTAGTGTAGAGGTGAGGGGGCACAGAGCGTGTGGGGTGAATTTAGTGTAGAGGTGAAGGGGTTCAGAGGGTGTGGGCTGATGACTTGGGGTGGAGGTAGTGTAGAGGTGAGGGGGCACACAGGGTGAGGGGTGGAGGTAGTGTAGAGGTAAGGCGGCACAGGGTGTGGGCTGATGACGTGGTGGAGGTATTGTAGAGTTAAGGGGGCACAGAGGGTGTGGGCTGATGACGTGGTGGAGGTAGTGTAGATGTGAGGGCACAGAGGGTGTGGGGTGGAGGTAGTGTAGAGGTAAGGGGGCACAGAGGGTGTGGGCTGATGACAGATGGGTGGAGGTAGTGTAGAGGTAAGGGGGCACAGAGGGTGTGGGATGATGACAGAGGGGTGGAGGTAGTGTAGAGGTGAGGGGGCACAGACGGTGTGGGCTGATGAGTAGGGGTTGAGGTAGTGTAGATGTGAGGGGGCACAGAGGGTGTGGGCTGATGACGTGGTGGAGGTAGTGTAGAGGTAAGGGGGCACAGAGGGTGTGGGCTGATGACAGAGGGGTGGAGGTAGTGTAGAGTTAAGGGGGCACAGAGGGTGTGGGCTGATGACGTGGTGGAGGTAGTGTAGATGTGAGGAGGCACAGAGGGTGTGGGGTGGAGGTAGTGTAGAGGTGAGGGGGCACAGAGGGTGTGGGGTGGAGGTAGTGTAGAGGTGAGGAGGCACAGAGGGTGTGTGGTGGAGGTAGTGTAGATGTGAGGAGGCACAGAGGGTGTGGGGTGGAGGTAGTGTAGAGGTGAGGGGGCACAGAGGGTGTGGGCTGATGACGTGGTGGAGGTAGTATAGAGGTGAGGGGGCACAGAGGGTGTGGGGTGGAGGTAGTGTAGAGGTGAGGGGGCACAGAGGGTGTGGGGTGGAGGTAGTATAGAGGTGAGGGGGCACAGAGGGTGTGGGGTGGAGGTAGTGTAGCGTTAAGGGGGCACAGAGGGTGTGGGCTGATGACGTGGTGGAGGTAGTGTAGAGGTGATCGTGGTGTGTCTGCCTTATTGCCTAGATATTCAGGTGAAGCTGAGTGAGTGACCTCTCTTATTATGTGATGTATTTTTGGCCATATGTACTAAGCATCATCTTTCCTGGTTCCATGTCCCGTCTCTTTGCTGCACACTTTGCACATTACTGGATCTGAACAAGTTGTTCTGTAAAACGTTTTGTCAATATCACAGCAAACAATCACTGGCGCTCCCTGGATGTCGTTATTCTGCCAGGGCTGTAAGAGCGGGATATGAGTTTTCCGTATGTCTCCTCCGAGGACGCGCCCCCCCTGCCTGCTAATAAAACCTTATTCTCGTCCTCATCCCTCTCTGTGCTCCCTCTTCTCATCCTCAGGATTAATATAGTAATCCTCATTGCATAGATCACCGCGCGCCAGCTAAATGTAAAATCAATTCCAAGAGCAATGTTCGACAGGGCAATAAACGGGATGTTAATCTTCAGCACCCAGGAAAGATTTCTTGCTGCAACTTTCCATCTGTCACTGAGTGTACGTAAGTGGCCGGGGACAGTCTGTCTTCCTGTTATTATAGCCTAATAACCTGGGCGCTGCGTGGAGCATTATGTACGGACGCTGTCACGCTGGGCCCTGTACTGTCTGTTTAAAGTGGAACTAAAGCTACAAAAATATGTATGTGCTGTTGAGAAGGATGAACTGTAGTGTCTCACATTCCCAACATCCCCGAGCAGCTCTGGTTAATTGGATAATGAATTAAGAGTTGCTCAGTGCATGCTGCTGAGAGCTGCTATCCTTGTCAGAGTCCATCCAACATCCTGTAGAGAGAGGTATATAAATTATTTGCAGTCCTTAAATACCACTAGCGTGAAGCAGAATTTAGATATTGCAGTCATCCCCGGCCCTTGTCGCTCTCGTCTCCCCTGGGAACGCCCAGAACATAACACGGCCGCCCATCGTTTTCAATGCCCTGATTGGCTTTGCCATCAATATTTCATATCCTGCAAACTGGGAAAACTTTTTATTTTTTGTGAATCCTCATTTCTGCTCAGCTTGATGGGGAGAGTAGCGGAGCTCATACAATCGTGGCTTGAGAAATAAACTCCATAATTAAAACTAGCTGATGTACCCATATTTCACGTGGATAGACCTTCCATCTCACCACTCCAGTGACACATTAATCTTTTTATAGTAATGCATCACTGCTATAGTAAGACGTTTCCCTCCCTCACCTGTGTACTAACACATTCCACTCCCTCACCTCTGTAGTAACACATTTCCCTCACTCACCCGTGTTGTAACACATTCGACATTCCCCTCCCACACCTGTGTAGAAATACAATCCCTCACACCTGAAGTAACACATTAACCTCACTTACACCTGTAGTAACTTATTCCCCTCCTTCTCTGCGGATTAACACATTTTCCTCTCTCATCTCTGGAGTAACACATTACCCCTGCTAACTCCTGTAGTAACACATTCCCCTCCCTCACCTATATAGAAATAAAATCCCTCCCTCGCACCTGTAGTAACACATTATCCTCACATCTGTAGTAACTGATTCCCTTTCCTCTGCAGTAACACATTCCCCTAACTCACCTCTGTAGTAAAACATTACCCCTGCTAACTCCTGTAGTAACGCATTCCTCCTCCTTGCCCCGTAGAAACACATTTGACATTCACATCCCATACCTGTGTAGTAACACATTCCTCTCCCTCATCTGTGTAGTAACACATTCCTCTCCCTCATCTGTGTAGTAACACATTCCCTTCCCTCACCTCTATTGTAATACACCCTCGGGCTTAGCAGAGAAGAGTTCGGTGGAAACTTTGAGGTCAGTTTTGGTGGAGTAGAGAGTCTGGGAGGAAGATGGCAAGGCCAGGGGGGGATGGGTACGGGATGTCGGCGCTCGGGATCCCAGAGGTCAGAATCCCAACATCGGCATCCCGATAGGGTTAGGATACCGACACTTGTCGGTCAGTATTCTAACATCCACCTCTCCCTCCCTGATGACATCAGAAACAGCACCGTAATAACCAGAGTATTACAGCGCCAGCACAGACGGTATAAACCCCCTTTGGACTGGGATGATGGGCTACATCTATCACCCACTTATAACAGGCCGCTCTGTCTTACTTTACGATGGCCGTTACATACACCACATGCTTCATATTTTTCTTACATTTACAAACATTGAGAACTAGGTCTCGGAGCAATTTGCGCTTTTTGTATGAAGTATCGGGACAGCTGACACGGTCAGTAGATCTGGGGTGTTCCTATGTACAGTCCACGGGAATAACGCCTTGTTTTCCTCTCTAGGGACGGCTGACTGATGGGAAGGGGAAGACCATGGAATGTAAAGACGCCATCTTTATCATGACCTGCAATGTGGGCAGCGATGAGATAGCCCAGCATGCTTTGCAGCTGAGACAGGAAGCCCAGGAGTTGAAGAGGCGCAGGTTGGCGGAAAACCTAGGTGAGCTGACTGTTATCTAGTCCGGCATGCAGCACCATCCACACAAGCAGCGACATGTCATCGGGGACGCTGTAACGCGTCTTGTCCTGAGATCTCTGATTGGACGGCTGCCAAGTGCTGAGGTGTTCGCTGCATGTCACTCTCGTCTCACCTGATGTGTGGCGACGTCAGCATCCTTCTTGCATGTCCCTCTGAGCACAGCTCTGTGTGCGCCATCTGTACGTAGTTTATATCATCTGTCTGACACTTTGCACCGGTCTCTCGTGCTTACAGATGACATACAGATTGAGGAGAAGATCACCATCTCTAAACGGTTCAAGGACAACATTATCCGGCCCCTACTTAAGGTCTGTTCCTATCTGTATATACCAGTATATATTGCCCTAAAACGCCTGTATTGGACAAGACGGGTGAGGAGAATGTGCACTAGGGTTTATTGCAATGTGCGTTACCGTAATCCTGCCCCGTACCAGACCCTACAGAGCCGTGGTCACCTCCTGGCACCTGCGCGTTTTTATCCTTGTGACGTTTGTCTGTCCTTGGACTCGTACACATAACAATCGGTGACAGCGGCTGGGTCAGGTCGTACAGCATAGAAAGGTGTCTTATGTCAGCCACCAGCCCCTGACACGCCGACGTCCCGTGTCTCCTGCAAGGATGCTCCTCTACCAAATAACCCCCTGTTGGTTTGGATGGCTCCCAGAGCTGCCGCGGCTACTAACCAAAATGGGATTTCCGTGTGCATTAGGTGTACCTGGAATTAATTTCAGGATAATCTGTGAGAGTTCAGTGCTTAATGGGCGATTTCATAGACACCACATTGATTCCTCCTAATCGCAGGTTCCACTTACAGTTGGCCATATGCCAGGATCGCATGGCGCAGCTCACGTTAACCCTTCGTTGCCAGGGAGTCTCGGTGGGGTAAACACTGAGTGACTGAGGTAGTGAATTGTCATTTCTAAGTTATCAGACATCACAACAGAGGGCCAGCATAGAGACGCCCACTACTGCTATCTCACATCTGTAATACCTCACAGTCCTGTGTATACATCTGTAACATCAGTCACCGCTCAGCCAGCATAGAGACACCCACTACTGCTATCTCACATCTGTAATACCTCACAGTCCTGTGTATACATCTGTAACATCAGCCACAGCTCAGCCAGCATGGAGACACCCACTACTGCTATCTCACATCTGTAATACCTCACAGTCCTGTATATACATCTGTAACATCAGCCACAGCACAGCCAGCATAGAGACACCCACTACTGCTATCTCACATCTGTAATACCTCACAGTCCTGTGCATACATCTGTAACATCAGCCACAGCTCAGCCGGCATAGAGACGCCCACTACTGCTATCTCACATCTGTAATACCTCACTGTCCTGTGTATACGTCTGTAACATCAGCCACAGCACAGACAGCATAGAGACACCCACTACTGCTATCTCACATCTGTAATACCTCACAGTCCTGTGTATACATCTGTAACATCAGCCACAGCTCAGCCAGCATACAGACACCCACTACTGCTATCTCACATCTGTAATACCTCACAGTCCTGTGTATACATCTGTAACATCAGCCACAGCTCAGCCAGCATAGAGACACCCACTACTGCTATCTCACATCTGTAATACCTCACAGTCCTGTGTATACATCTGTAACATCAGCCACAGCTCAGCCAGCATAGAGACGCCCACTACTGCTATCTCACATCTGTAATACCTCACAGTCCTGTGTATACATCAGTAACATCAGCCACAGCACAGCCATCACAGAGACGCCCACTACTGCTATCTCACATCTGTAATACCTCACAGTCCTGTGTATACATCTGTAACATTAGCCACAGCTCAGCCAGCATAGAGACACCTACTACTGCTATCTCACATCTGTAATACCACACAGTCCTGTGTATACATCTGTAACATCAGCCACCGCTCAGCCAGCATAGAGACACCCACTACTACTATCTCACATCTGTAATACCTCACAGTCCTGTGTATACATCAGTAACATCAGTCACAGCACAGCCAGCATAGAGACGCCCACTACTGCTATCTCACATCTGTAATACCTCACAGTCCTGTGTATATATCAGTAACATCAGTCACAGCTCAGCCAGCATAGAGAAGCCCACTACTGCTATCTCACATCTGTAATACCTCACAGTCCTGTGTATACATCTGTAACATCAGCCACAGCTCAGCCAGCATAGAGACACCCACTACTGCTATCTCACATCTGTAATACCTCACAGTCCTGTGTATACATCTGTAACATCAGCCACAGCTCAGCCAGCATAGAGACGCCCACTACTGCTATCTCACATCTGTAATACCTCACAGTCCTGTGTATACATCAGTAACATCAGCCACAGCACAGCCATCACAGAGACGCCCACTACTGCTATCTCACATCTGTAATACCTCACAGTCCTGTGTATACATCTGTAACATTAGCAACAGCTCAGCCAGCATAGAGACACCTACTACTGCTATCTCACATCTGTAATACCACACAGTCCTGTGTATACATCTGTAACATCAGCCACCGCTCAGCCAGCATAGAGACACCCACTACTACTATCTCACATCTGTAATACCTCACAGTCCTGTGTATACATCAGTAACATCAGTCACAGCACAGCCAGCATAGAGACGCCCACTACTGCTATCTCACATCTGTAATACCTCACAGTCCTGTGTATATATCAGTAACATCAGTCACAGCTCAGCCAGCATAGAGAAGCCCACTACCGCTATCTCACATCTGTAATACCTCACAGTCCTTTGTATACATCTGTAACATCAGCCACAGCTCAGCCAGCATAGAGACACCCACTACTGCTATCTCACATCTGTAATACCACACAGTCCTGTGTATACATCTGTAACATCAGCCACCGCTCAGCCAGCATAGAGACACCCACTACTACTATCTCACATCTGTAATACCTCACAGTCCTGTGTATACATCAGTAACATCAGTCACAGCACAGCCAGCATAGAGACGCCCACTACTGCTATCTCACATCTGTAATACCTCACAGTCCTGTGTATATATCAGTAACATCAGTCACAGCTCAGCCAGCATAGAGAAGCCCACTACTGCTATCTCACATCTGTAATACCTCACAGTCCTGTGTTTACACCTGTAACATCAGCCACAGCACAGCCAGCATAGAGACACCCACTACTGCTATCTCACATCTGTAATACCTCACAGTCCTGTGTATACATCAGTAACATCAGTCACAGCTCAGCCAGCATAGAGACACCCACTACTGCTATCTCACATCTGTAATACCTCACAGTCCTGTGTATACATCAGTAACATCAGTCACAGCACAGCCAGCATAGACACCCATTACTGCTATCTCACATCTGTAATACCTCACAGTCCTGTGTATATATCAGTAACATCAGTCACAGCTCAGCCAGCATAGAGAAGCCCACTACCGCTATCTCACATCTGTAATACCTCACAGTCCTGTGTATACATCTGTAATATCATCCACAGCTCAGCCAGCATAGAGACACCCTCTGCTGCTATCTCACATCTGTAATACCTCACAGTCCTTTGTATACATCTGTAACATCAGCCACAGCTCAGCCAGCATAGAGACACCCACTACTGCTATCTCGCATCCGTAATACCTCACAGTCCTGTGTATACATCTGTAACATCAGCCACAGCACAGCCAGCATAGAGACACCCACTACTGCTATCTCACATCTGTAATACCTCACAGTCCTGTGTATACATCAGTAACATTAGCCACAGCTCAGCCAGCATAGAGACACCCACTACTGCTATCTCACATCTGTAATATCTCACAGTCCTGTGTATATACATCGGTAACATCAGCACAGCCAGCGTAGAGACGCCCACTACTGCTATCTCACATCTGTAATACCTCACAGTCCTGTGTATACATCTGTAACATCAGCCACAGCTCAGCCAGCATAGAGATGCCCACTACTGCTATCTCACATCTGTAATACCTCACAGTCCTGTGTATACTTCTGTAACATCAGACACAGCACAGCCAGCATAGAGACACCCACTACTGTTATCTCACATCTGTAATACCTCACAGTCCTGTGTATACATCTGTAACATCAGCCACAGCTCAGCCAGCATAGAGACACACACTACTGCTATCTCGCATCCGTAATACCTCACAGTCCTGTGTATACATCTGTAACATCAGCCACAGCACAGCCAGCATAGAGACACCCACTACTGCTATCTCACATCTGTAATACCTCACAGTCCTGTGTATACATCAGTAACATTAGCCACAGCTCAGCCAGCATAGAGACACCCACTACTGCTATCTCACATCTGTAATATCTCACAGTCCTGTGTATATACATCGGTAACATCAGCACAGCCAGCGTAGAGACGCCCACTACTGCTATCTCACATCTGTAATACCTCACAGTCCTGTGTATACATCTGTAACATCAGCCACAGCTCAGCCAGCATAGAGATGCCCACTACTGCTATCTCACATCTGTAATACCTCACAGTCCTGTGTATACTTCTGTAACATCAGACACAGCACAGCCAGCATAGAGACACCCACTACTGTTATCTCACATCTGTAATACCTCACAGTCCTGTGTATACATCTGTAACATCAGCCACAGCTCAGCCAGCATAGAGACACCCACTACTGCTATCTCACATCTGTAATATCTCACAGTCCTGTGTATACATCGGTAACATCAGCACAGCCAGCATAGAGACACCCACTACTGCTATCTCACATCTGTAATACCTCACAGTCCTGTGTATACATCTGTAACATCAGCCACAGCACAGCCAGCATAGAGACACCACTACTGCTATCTCATATCTGTAATACCTCACAGTCCTGTGTATACATCTGTAACATCAGCCACAGCACAGCCAGCATAGACACCCACTACTGCTATCTCACATCTGTAATACCTCACAGTCCTGTGTATACATCTGTAACATCAGCCACAGCACAGCCAGCATAGAGACACCACTACTGCTATCTCATCTGTAATACCTCACTGTCCTGTGTATACATCTGTAACATCAGTCACAGCACAGCCAGCAAAGAGACACCCACTACTGCTATCTCATATCTGTAATACCTCACAGTCCTGTGTATACATCTGTAACATCAGCCACAGCACAGCCAGCATAGAGACGCCCACTACTGCTATCTCACATCTGTAATACCTCACAGTCCTGTGTATACATCTGTAACATCAGCCACAGCTCAGCCAGCATAGAGACACCCACTACTGCTATCTCACATCTGTAATACCTCACAGTCCTGTGTATACATCTGTAACATCAGCCACAGCTCAGCCAGCATAGAGACGCCCACTACTGCTATCTCACATCTGTAATACCTCACTGTCCTGTGTATACATCTGTAACATCAGCCACAGCTCAGCCAGCATAGAGACGCCCACTACTGCTATCTCACATCTGTAATACCTCACAGTCCTGTGTATACATCTGTAACATCAGCCACAGCTCAGCCAGCATAGAGACGCCCACTACTGCTATCTCACATCTGTAATACCTCACAGTCCTGTGTATACATCTGTAACATCAGCCACAGCACAGCCAGCATAGAGACACCCACTACTGCTATCTCACATCTGTAATACCTCACAGTCCTATGTATACATCTGTAACATCAGCCACAGCACAGCCAGCATAGAGACACCCACTACTGCTATCTCACATCTGTAATACCTCACCGTCCTGTGTATACATCTGTAACATCGGACCCTCACGCAGAATTATAGCAGCTCTGACCTGTCTCAGAAATTGCAAGTCTCGTCGCACGCAGTTAGTACACAAGCAGCGTATGCCGTCGCACTGGCTAATTTATGCACGCATTTCTTCGACCACTCCCCCATTCCCTCCCCTAAACGCAGATGTCCCGCCTCTCACTCTGCGATGGCTTTGTTTCTACTTCAGGGTCCATAGGGGGTCCACAGGGTTGACCTTGGGGGTATAGGTTGGGAACCAAATCCGGGCACCACGCAGTTAAAGCTTTTAGCTCCCAGGATGCACTTGGGTCCACTCTCCCTATAACCCCGCCCCCCAGCCAGAGGCACCTCAGTTTAAGTTGGTGCCCGGCCGGAGTCGGGTCACCGTTACTGCAGGGGGGCTGCTTAGCAGCCCCTAAGCTTAAAAGAGTTTTATTTTATTATTTTTTTACTACTCTTCAGAGCGGCAGCATCAGACTGTCCAATGGACGTCTGAGCTGCCGCTCCTACACCCCGCCGGCGCTGCGACGCCAGTACAGATCTGGGGATCGCAGCGGGACCCCAGAGTCTGTACTAGCCGGGCTCTGGAGGAATCCCTGGGCTGCTGCCGGATCGACGGGGACAGGTAAGTCGCGTGGTCACCGCTTGCGGTGACCCGCGTGTACATGCAGCCTTATGCCTCCGGTCTCTGGGGACAGACCGGAGGCGCTAGCGGTGGCGGCGGGCTCCCCCTCCATGGAGGCATACCCCGCGTGTCCACAGCCCACCAGGGATTATAGCGGCAGCGGGAGCCGGCATCCCGGGGGGTTAATTGCTAGCCAGGGGAGGAAGCCTTCCCTGTCTAGCGGCTCCTCCCCTCAGCTCAGCGCGCCTTTCAATAATACAGTCTGGCGTCGCTGAGCTGCTTCCTCCGCGGGCCACGCTTCTTCTGAGGTCTCCAGCGGCCATTTTCTCTCTGTGGTGCTGCAGAACTCTTAGGATGTCAGTGAGCCCAGTCCCCCTGCGTACCTGGCCATTTTGGGTGAGTGTACACAGCGCTATAGCCTTCCCAGACACTGAATCTGGGCAGTTGAATGTAGCGACATTGTGCAGTATATTATATGTCATGCTTATGTATGTATATATATTTTTCTGCATTGTATGTGACTTATGCTAGTGCTGACTGTCTGCTTTTTCTCTCACCTGTCAGTGTATATCTATCCCTTTTCTTTATCTGCCCTAATACAGGTGTACCTGGGGTGGTTCTGAGACCTCACATATATATATTTGTTAATATCTGTGAGGTTTGTCACATACTGTTGCGTGCTGCACGTTGCCATATTTTAGATGGAACTGTGAGTTGCGTACGCTGATAATGGGTTCCTGCAGCTAATCTTAGCGTCAGTCAGGACCGGTATGGCGCTGCTTAATATTTCCGTCAAGATAGTCAGATATATCTGACCAGGAGATTGCACACGATACTGCACCCATTATTGCTATCCTGCAAGTCATAGCCTGCAGGAATTAGTGCGGAGGATTTTAACTCAGAAAGGTTTACGTATGCGGCACCATCTGGTGCCGGGCCCCTTGCACGACCCCCTTAAAGGGCGTTGTTTCTCAGGATCCTCTCCTTTGAGGATCGCCGGGCGGGCCCCATTGTCGTCACTCGCTGGGAGTTACTTCACCATACTGCCCTTTTGAACTCGGGGTATCTCGCAATTTCTTGCAATTTACCCCTGTGTCACAGACTATCGCTCCCTGCCGGGGTTTTTCACAGTACATGAATTACCTCCGATACCACATCGGTCTGTCATTCCCCTTGCAGGGATTACCACAACGGCCACCCTGGTGGATGTCGTTTTATACGAAATACTAATTGGCGTGATATACGCCCTGTGGTTACTGACCAGTGGCTCTGCCGTGAACTGGATGGTATATTCGGCTCTTTCCCTCTCACATGGGGGGGAGCCGATCTCAAGTATTATTATCCCTGCTTTGGGGCTGGTAGCCAGGCTCATTCTGGATATAGAGAATGTCGATCCTGCACCAGTATCATACATCTCCCGTTTTCTGCCCAGCGGGTGGATCTCATAGCGGGAGTCTGGCTGTCCCCAGATACGAGGAGTCACAAAGGCCTCCTGTTTCCCATTCCCTGAGGGTCCTCACAAGTAATGGAAATCCCCTTCTGGGATGGATTTGTATGTTAATCATCGGGTTACGGGCATTAATACGCCTCCCATCCCGGCCTGGACGAATTTTACGGATCCGTAGGTGGTAACTTTGCCTGAAATCAATGTACTCAAGTTTTCAGGGCCTGTTGCCCGTCCTACCATGGCCATCGCATGGTGATGCTTTTGTGACGTTTTTCCCCTCCAACACGTCTGAGATTCAAATATCTTTTTGCCGCTCACAAAATATGCAGTGGTCATATGTGGGATTACCTCATGGGATGCCGGTCTTCTAACTTTCAGGGTTTCGGCGGCGTCTGTATCCGCCGCAGTACCCTATGGCTGCGTTATGGGAAAGCAGAGGTGCACACTCCTTCCAGGGGGAAGTTCTTGTTTGGTCCTGACCTTGACAAGATCGTTGCATCATTGGCAGTATCACTAATGGGGAGATACCGTCTTTAGCTACTCCCACTACATTCGGACTAACTCTGTTAAGTCTTTTTGTCCTCAGGGTCAGCCTAAAGGCCTGTTTTTTCCTAGGCTGTCGGCCTCCACGGGGGCCACCGTATCCAGTACCGAGCAGTCCTGGACTTCCGGACGACCCTGTTTCTACACCTGAGGATATACCCTCAGCCTGACGGGACAGGTCTACATCTGGGGAATTTCCAGAGTGAGGTACTGATTCTCAACGGCCTCTCATTGCTCAGGCGGCCTCCTCACAGGCATTGTTACACGGGCCCTTCTTCAGAACTGATCAGGGCCTTACAATCCCAGAAAGCTATACAGTCTTTGTGGTAAGCAGAGCTATTTCGGCCAACCTCACTATCTCAGTGAGGGACTGGTTGTTCTACTTTCTTTTTGGGGCGGTGACCGACTGGTCCTCCTTTGCCTATACTCTGTCTCAAATCCCTGAATCAGATTCCAACGGTGCCTTGACTCAGGTGGAATCGTCCATGCTCCATCATCCGATGTTTGGAACCTGGGGATTTTATGGTATATCCGAGTATTCAGGATACGTACCTACGGGTACATACAGAGCCCTCTCATCAGCATGGGTTCAGGTTTGCTGTGCCACAGCAACACTTGTAAGTTTCGGGCTCTGCCTTTTGGGACTGTCCTCAACTCCACCGGGGTTTACCAGCTTTATGGATTTTCTGACAGTTCACCTGTTCAGTGTATCCGAATGCTCCTTTCTCTGGACGGTCTCCTACTTTTAGCAGGATCACCAAGGTACTTTACCGCCAGGTCAGGATAACCGGGGCTTCTTCTCGTCACAGAAAAGTCCTCCCTGCATCCCTCACAGGGTTTTCTTCATCTGGGAGCACTGCTGGATTCTCAGAATCTGAGAATTTTTCTGGCGTAAGACAAGATCTCCACTCTTCAACTTCGAGTGTGCGGATATCTACGCAGTCGACATATGTCATTACTCTTTGTGATGCGCGGTCTACCAGAGTGTCTACCTTTTGGTAGGGTGGAATGTGCTCAGTTCCATTCCAGGCCTTGCCATAATTGACTCCCCTCCAGATGGATCGAGTTTTTTCCATCGGATCGCTGTTCGAACCATGATACTTTCTACGGAGGCGAGTTGGTCTCTGTCCGGGTGGCTATGGCCATCTCGTCCAGGGTGTTCTTTGCTAAAGACAGTGTCTGGTCCGCATTCATTTCGGGGCAGTTGGACGTCTGTCGCTTCTGCCCTGCCACTTAACTTGTTGATACTTTAAGCTGTCTTGGACTTTCACTCTGGCCTAACCCATTTGTCACGGTTAACCTGAATAGGTTCAGTCCGACAGTGTCACAACAGTGGCTTCCATCTAGGCAACACTGGTAGTTGGGTGGCAATGTTAGGAATGTCACCCATTCTGACATAGTCCAAGGGTCTTCTCCTGGCCAACTCTGCGGTGTTTATTCCCGGAGCTCTCCATTGGGAAGCGGGCTTCCTCAGCCGTCACGGCGTGCATCCCGGGGACTAGTCTCTTCTCCAAGAGAGGTTTCAACTCCTGGTGAGCAGAGGGGGCCTCCCTGAGGGGATTGATCCCCATGGCCTTCTGACTCGATCACACATTACCGGTGTTACAGTCCAGCTCTAGGAGTACTGAAGCTACCTTCAGTGACTCTTTGTCAGTGAAGTGGTCCTTCCACTTTGTGTACCTGTGTCCTCCGGTCTCCCTTCTTCCTCGAGGTCTTCGGAAGTTTAATTCGAGACGGAGGGGCTTTCCTTCTGGGGGCTCCAGGTCGTCCCAGACATCACTGGTACTAAGATTTTCGGAGTCTCCTCCTCGATGCTCCGTTCCTACTGCTTCACTATCTGGACCTGTTGTCTCAGGGTCCTTGTTTTTCCCTGGATCTGGATCGCTTGTCTTTAACTGCGCCCCTACTGTGGTCCTCGGGCTTCCCTGGCTCTGTCTTCATTGAGATGTTTAGAGCAGATAGGCCAGACTTTGCTGGGATCTGCCACGGACTGTGGCATACATAATTCTTATGGTATCGTACCTGTCGATACGATCCTCCGGTGTCCAGGATTTCCAGATATTCTGGCATTCCTTCCAGCTGGCTTGGGTTTCACCCTTGGCCTGGCCTTCCTGACAGTGCGGATCTCTACACTGTCGGTATGGTTAAGATATGGAATTGCTCCGCTCTGATATCCAGTTCATCCTTTGGAGTGTTTTCTGGATTATGTCTCCACTTGTCCTCCCTAGGGACTCCTGGGGAGTTAGTAGTGGTTCTTTGTTCCCTCCGGGGACAGTCAATGGAACCGCTGGTTGTGATAGCCATTACATGGTCTATTGTTTAAGCTCTCTCTCTCTCTCTCAGGGTGTTTAAATCAACCAGGAGAGTGTCTGAATGGGGAGCGTTCTCATGTGGCTCCCTCTTCTGGAGGGCATCATGTCAGGGTGTGAGTTGCTCTCGCCCTGTGTTTCTTCTTAAAGTGGTTTTTAGGTTCCATATTATTCTGGAACTTATGGTATGGCCATTCAGTTCCCAGTCCTCTCGGCTGTTGTGGCCTCATGGACTGTGGTCCGGCCTCTTTGGCTTTATGTGATCCGTTCAAGTTCCTTATGGTAAGCGGACTCCTTATTGGTGGTCTGCGGTTTCTGGTTTTAACAGGAAACGATGGCCGGCCTATAATGAAATGTTGACTGGATGGCCTCGTATGTCTTCCTCAGGGGCCTACCCATGGGTGGGCATTTCTGTCGTTGAGGCTTGTTTTTTTCTCGGGCCGTGTAACCCTCGTGGGCGGCTCGTCGTGGCGCCTCGGCTGTTTTGCCTTACTAGGTGTCCACGTGGTCTTCTGTCCATACCTTTTTAAGGTTCTAGGCATTGGTTTCCTTTGCCTCTCAGGATGCTTCCTTTTTGGCGACGGATTCTCCTCTCAGCACAGGAGCGTCCCCACCCTTGGTTGAACTGCTTTGGGACATCCCCAAGGTCAACCCTGTGGACCCCCTATGGACCCTGAAGTAGAAAACAAGAGATATGGTAAGAACTTACCTTTGTTATCTCTGTTTCTACGAAGTCCATAGGGTCCACAGGGCGCCCGCCCTGACGCACCTGGCTTCATATGGGCTGTGTTACTGGTCACCGGCTTCCCGTCTCCTTTTCTGTGAGTATGGTTCTAGAGTGTTCCAGTTTTCTCTCTCTTTTTCTCTCCTCCTCCGGCCTTTGGCTACTTACAATCTGAGGTGCCTCTGGCTGGGGGGCGGGGTTATAGGGAGAGTGGACCCAAGTGCATCCTGGGAGCTAAAAGCTTTAACTGCGTGGTGCCCGGATTTGGTTCCCAACCTATACCCCCAAGGTCAACCCTGTGGACCCTATGGACTTCGTAGAAACAGAGATAACAAAGGTAAGTTCTTACCATATCTCTTGTTATCTGCGTATGTGACGGCAGTGTGATCGCAATGTTGACCTGTGCACTGAGATGCATGCGCAGTACACACCATCGGGCGATTTTCTTTACGCTGTTGCGATCTGTGATTAATCAGTCACAGAGTTATTTCTGCTGCTCTGCAGAGATTTCCAGCGTTTTGTTCACAACGATCTAAGGGACTGATTCAGCATGCGCTGCTAATCGCAGATTCCCGATGGTCAGGAATCTGCGCCTGACCTAGTACATTAGCGCATTTGCAGTACAGGTCTGCATGATCGCACGCGGTTCAGCTGAAGACTCAGCGATTGACAGTCTGCTGCCGTTTCTGTGCACGGAGAAGGCGGCGACGGCCTCCGTTTCCCAAAACAGAGGCGTGTCCCCGGGGGTAGGGAAGAGGCCAGGATCTCTGTCGGTTGACGGAGATTTTCTGGCCTCTCTTCCTGGAATGCGGTGGCCGGCCTGCATGACCCCACGGTCACTCGGCCTGCTGAGGATCACGCAGATGATCCGATGGTGCGTCCACGGATGCAGCTGGGATCATTAAGCGTGACACCCCCTGCCGCATTACAATAATAGCAAGGACGGAAGTGCACAGCTGCCTGTATGTGACTGTAATTCCGTCCTGTGCTGAATCAGCCCCAAGTCGCAATTCTGTGCGTCCGAAAGTGCAAGTTTAACCGGCCCAATGCTCTAGCATCTGCAGACGCAGCTCTCAGCATTGGGCTGGTGCAAGTGCTCATACCAACGACCAGTGCAAGAGATACGATACAGACATATACACGGTGCTGTACATATATGCTCATCAGAAATGGCGTTCCACAGGACGCTCCGCACTTCGCAAGTGATCCCGCCTGCAGGGTGCCATTCCAGACAGCCTGCTAGCCAGAAGCAAGGGCCATGGGACGGCGACGGTGCCATCCATAGAGCCCTTTACATTTTGTGCGGCGGCACCAGTCACACATCCTAATTTATGGCCCTGCCTTCTACTATATAACTCTCAGTCTGTGACTTCCTGCTGCCTCCATTCCCCTCCTCACATCATGTCACTGCCCCTGTCACATGCAGCCCTGTCCTCACTGACACATCACTCATCTCCTGATATACTCTGTGCTGCTGGAGACTCTGCTCCTCACACTATATTACTCTGTCTGTGGCTTCCTGCTGCCTCCATTCCCCTCCTCACATCTTGTCACTGCCCCTGTCACATGTAGCTCTGTCCTCACTGACACATCACTCATCTCCTGATATACTCTGTGCTGCTGGAGACTCTGCTCCTCACACTATATTACTCTGTCTGTGGCTTCCTGCTGCCTCCATTCCCCTCCTCACATCTTGTCACTGCGCCTGTCACATGTAGCTCTGTCCTACCTTACACATCACTCATCTCCTGATATACTCTGTGCTGCTGGGAGACCCTGCTCCTCCCACTATATAACTCTGTCTTCCTGCTGCCTCCGTTCTCCTCCTCACATCATGTCACTGCCCCTGTCACATGTAGCTCTGGTCTCAGTAACACATCTCATCTCCTGATCTACTCTGTGCTGCTGGGGACCCTGCTCCTCCCACTATATAACTCTCAGTCTGTGGCTCTTGCTGCCTCCATTCCCCTCCTCACATCCTGTCACTGCCCCTGTCACATGCAGCCCTGTCCTCACTGACATATCACTCATCTCCTGATATACTCTGTGCTGCTGGGGACCCTGCTCCTCCCACTATATGACTCTCAGTCTGTGGCTCTTGCTGCCTCCATTCCCCTCCTCACATCCTGTCACTGCCCCTGTCACATGCAGCCCTGTCCTCACTGACACATCACTCATCTCCTGATATACTCTGTGCTGCTGGGGATCCTGCTCCTCCCACTATATAACTCTCAGCCTGTGGCTTCCTGCTGCCTCCGTTCCCCTCCTCACATCATGTCACTGCCTCTGTCACATGCAGCCCTGTCCTCACTAACAAATTACTCATCTCCTGATATACTCTGTGCTGCTGGAGATCCTGCTCCTCCCACTATATAACTATATGTCTGTGCCTTCCTGCTGCCTCCATTCCCCTCCTTACATCCTGTCACATGCAGCCCTGTCCTCACTAACATATCACTCATCTCCTGATATACTCTGTGCTGCTGGGGACCCTGCTCCTCCCACTATAGAACTCTCAGCCTGTGGCTTCCTGCTGCCTCCATTCCCCTCCTCACATCATGTCACTGCCTCTGTCACATGCAGCCCTGTCCTCACTAACACATTACTCATCTCCTGATATACTCTGTGCTGCTGGAGATCCTGCTCCTCCCACTATATAACTATATGTCTGTGCCTTCCTGCTGCCTCCATTCCCCTCCTTACATCCTGTCACATGCAGCCCTGTCCTCACTAACATATCACTCAGTCCTGATATACTCTGTGCTGCTGGGGACCCTACTGCTCCCACTATATAACTCTGTCTGTGGCTTCCTGCTGCCTCCGTTCCCCTCCTCACATCATGTCACTGCCCCTGTCACATGCAGCCCTGTCCTCACTAACACATTACTCATCTCCTGATATACTCTGTGCTGCTGGGGATCCTGCTCCTCCCACTATATAACTCTGTCTGTGGCTTCCTGCTGCCTCCATTCCTCTCCTCACATCATATCACTGCCCCTGTCACATGCAGCCCTGTCCTCACTAACACATTAGTCATCTCCTGATATACTCTGTGCTGCTGGGGACCCTGCTCCTCCCACTATATAACTCTCAGTCTGTTGCTTCCTGCTGCCTCCATTCCCCTCCTCACATCCTGTCACTGCCCCTGTCACATGCAGCCCTGTCCTCACTAACACATTACTCATCTCCTGATATACTCTGTGCTGCTGGGGATCCTGCTCCTCCCACTATATAACTCTCAGTCTGTGGCTTCCTGCTGCCTCCATTCCCCTCCTCACATCCTGTCACTGCCCCTGTCACATGCAGCCCTGTCCTCACTAACACATCACTCATCTCCTGATATACTCTGTGCTGCTGGGGACCCTGCTCCTCCCACTATATAACTCTCAGTCTGTGGCTTCCTGCTGCCTCCATTCCCCTCCTCACATCATATCACTGCCCCTGTCACATGCAGCCCTGTCCTCACTAACACATCACTCTTCTCCTGATATATTCTGTGCTGCTGGGGATCCTGCTCCTCCCACTATATAACTCTCAGTCTGTGGCTTCCTGCTGACTCCATTCCCCTCCTCACATCATGTCACTGCCCCTGTCACATGCAGCCCTGTCCTCACTAACACATCACTCATCTCCTGATATACTCTGTGCTGCTGGGGACCCTGCTCCTCCCACTATATGACTCTCAGTCTGTGGCTTCCTGCTGCCTCCATTCCCCTCCTCACATCCTGTCACTGCCCCTGTCACATGCAGCCCTGTCCTCACTGACACATCACTCATCTCCTGTTATACTCTGTGCTGCTGGGGATCCTGCTCCTCCCACTATATAACTCTCAGTCTGTGGCTTCCTGCTGCCTCCATTCCTCCCCTCACATCATATCACTGCTTCTGTCACATGCAGCCCTGTCCTCACTGACACATCACTCATCTCCTGATATACTCTGTGCTGCTGGGGACCCTGCTCCTCCCACTATATAACTCTGTCTGTGGCTCTTGCTGCCTCCATTCCCCTCCTCACATCCTGTCACTGCCCCTGTCACATGCAGCCCTGTCCTCACTAACATATCACTCATCTCCTGATATACTCTGTGCTGCTGGGGATCCTGCTCCTCCCACTATATAACTCTCAGTCTGTGGCTCTTGCTGCCTCCATTCCCCTCCTCACATCCTGTCACTGCCCCTGTCACATGCAGCCCTGTCCTCACTAACATATCACTCATCTCCTGATATACTCTGTGCTGCTGGGGATCCTGCTCCTCCCACTATATAACTCTCAGTCTGTGGCTCTTGCTGCCTCCATTCCCCTCCTCACATCCTGTCACTGCCCCTGTCACATGCAGCCCTGTCCTCACTAACATATCACTCATCTCCTGATATACTCTGTGCTGCTGGGGATCCTGCTCCTCCCACTATATAACTCTCAGTCTGTGGCTCTTGCTGCCTCCATTCCCCTCCTCACATCCTGTCACTGCCCCTGTCACATGCAGCCCTGTCCTCACTAACACATCACTCATCTCCTGATATACTCTGTGCTGCTGGGGACCCTGCTCCTCCCACTATATAAATCTCAGTCTGTGGCTCTTGCTGCCTCCATTCCCCTCCTCACATCATGTTACTGCCCCTGTCACATGCAGCCCTGTCCTCACTGACACATCACTCATCTCCTGATATACTCTGTGCTGCTGGGGACCCTGCTCCTCCCACTATATAACTCTCAGCCTGTGGCTTCCTGCTGCCTCCATTCCCCTCCTCACATCATGTCACTGCCCCTGTCACATGCAGCCCTGTCCTCACTGACACATCACTCATCTCCTGATATACTCTGTGCTGCTGGGGACCCTGCTCCTCCCACTATATAACACTCAGCCTGTGGCTTCCTGCTGCCTCCATTCCCCTCCTCACATCATGTCACTGCCCCTGTCACATGCAGCCCTGTCCTCACTGACACGTTACCAAAGCCTAGATTATCCCTGTTCAGCCATTGCAGCAGTATCTGCGTGCTGCGCTACTAATTCTACCTTACGTTCCTGTATATACTGATGATCCGGTGATTCCGGTCACACATTCCTGTCCCTGCACGGTAACTCTGGATAATTTATTATCTGTATAATCCTGTATATGACTGTGTTATAGAGCTTGATGCTGCATAATGCGATCTTACTGCACTGGTCCCGCTAACCACACACCTTACAGCTAGGGGGAGCTCTTGTGATTTAGACACGAGGGGGTTATTGTCTAACACTAATGCCAATAAGACTTTGCTACGGTCACTGTACATGAACTACCCTGCCGGTTGGCATTTGCCATTCTACACAGGGAACCCCCATGTATTTCCATGTACCCTGACTTGGATTCCCCCAGCTGACACGCCTCTCAGCACCATCTGTGCGCTTTGCCCCAGCGAGTGCCTCCGTACCCATGTATTACTGCATACAGGCAGATTGTCCTGTGAGCATTTCCAGATCCGCTTTGCCCAGCTGGATAATTCAGTTTAGAGGCATCTGCTGCTGCTCTCATAGCCCCAGAGACCGGTCTCCCAGAGGCCCAGGGCGAGCGGCCTCTTCCAGATGGTATTACATGACCATGATGTGGGAACGAGGACACAGGTCCTAATCTCCCATCACTGTCATACATACATGACACACGCACAGACAGGAAGTGCCAAGGCAGCACAGTAATATATATATATTTCATAGTAGTTGGACCTAAATCTTTTGCGCTTCTGATAGACCTTTCCGTCCTGACGTCCGCAGGCTCACTTCCGGAGAGACGAGTTCCTGGGGAGGATTAATGAAATCGTCTTCTTCCTGCCCTTCTGCCACTCCGAGCTGTCTCAGCTGGTCATGAAGGAACTGAACTCATGGGCCAAAAAGGTGAAATAACAGAGCTGGTAACAGGGCTTTCACATACATTGCTGTGAGATGTAGGGGACCTTTCTTATCAAGGGGTTCAACTGCCGACAGTATTAATAAAAACTGATTTCAGTGTCTGCCCAATGAAATCGGTTTCAGGTGATCAATATAACTTAAGTACAAACATAGCGTTGTCACCCTTACATGCCCCAGGGGGCTGCTAGTGCAGATATTTTGCTATGCGCAGTGTAAGAAGTTTAATTTACTGTCCAGAGCCCCTTACAACTCGCACTTCCCCTTTAACCCAATGCTAAGCGTTTTCTTTTGCAGAGTTCATAGTATTTTCGGATCTCTCTGAATGGCTGTTAAGGGACCAGCGACAGTCCCACAGATTCTACTGCGAAGCTGGCCCAAAACTCAGCAGTCTCTATGGCAACCAGAGAGCTTGCGCGATCCCCCGCCGGCCGGGAAACAACGGGCCCTGTGTCAGCGACCCCGAGGCCACAATCGCGCCCCAGACACTCGCTGCAACTTTTTATAACAATAATAGGAGCGTGTCTGTAAGAATGAGGCTTTGTGACCGTTTGTACACTGGTTAACACGAGGGGCGCATCCGAAATTCTTCTCAATGTGGCAATCCTTGTAATGTAGAACCAGGCCTCCGTGTCTGTCAGAAACTATCGCCAGGAACAGCCTGGTAATTCCTATACTTCCTGGCACAACTCCTTACAGCTCCTACACTGCGGGTCGTTATAACGCTTGGGGGGTCGTGTGAGTAACGGGAACAGTACACAATTATAATATGTCATTTTGGGGGACCCTGAGACTCTGCTTTTGTGGCAGCGCCCCCCTTTGGTATAAAGCGATTTACTTACAATGGTTTAGAAGAATTCCGGCAATACAGACCGGTATATTGGCATCAGTGAGGCAGGACAGTATATCCATTACTTATCTTACTCCACTCAGAGACCTAAATGACAGAAATGTGCCCTCAATTAGATTGCTAGCTCCTGTGGACAAACAGGGCAGAGGGTAGTTAGGATTCTCGGTGGCGGAGGGGTTAATACCAAGGGCCGCCCGTCTGAACCTACCCAGTAATTGCTGGTGAGGCAGAGCAGGGTCTCTGCTGTCCCGGTGACCTGGGAGGGACCCTGGGGCGAGGCTGATTAGCAGAGAATAGACTCTTGTGCGGGGAACAGGGCTGTCATTCAGTGACACAGATGCCACACGTGGCTCAGGGCAATAAGGTGTTTATCTATCAGGCTGTGTATTATACCACATGTACTGTGTAACTGACCAGCCACAGCGTTCACGGGGGGGGGGGGCTTCCTACCGTTACACTGGCCGGCAGTGTCGGCGCGGGTGACACTACACACCGTCGGCAGCGCGAGCTACGCTGGAGCACAGTGAGAGGTGGCGGGGGAGCCACGTATTTGTTGTGGCCGTCGTTTGTGAGCGGGGTGTGAGGATGCGCCCTCGCCATCGTACCCACTACCCAAATTCAGCCCCACAGAACACCCACCCTGTCAACATGCTGGAAAACCTTTTATTTCATTGATTAGACCCTTGTGTTTCTCTTCCTCAGGCCAAACAGCGACACAATATCACGCTGCTGTGGGACCGCGAGGTGATGGACGTGTTGGCAGATGGATACAATGTTCATTACGGGGCTCGCTCCATAAAACACGAGGTATTCTGGTGCTTCTGTCCTTTTATCTGTGAGCGCGTTCTGTAACGCTAGGGCAGGCGGAAAGGGTTCCATATAAAACGTCGCATACACGGGACGCATGGCCATTTCCTCTGCTCCCTGTAGTGACTGAATCGCAGCCATGTTCTTCTCTTTAACCTACTTCATGAATGCTGGGTCTCTTCTTGGCTGCCATTTTGTTTATGAGGCGCAGATATAAATTCAGGGAGGGGGGCGAATATATAATGTAAGCTGACAGACGAGCGAGGCATTGGTGATGCCCAGTTGGGTTAGCCAGCGCTGTATGTATCCAGGGTCGAGCTGAACCCACCACCATAATAATAATGACGGTTGGTCCCCCCAGGTGGAGAGACGGGTGGTGAATCAGTTGGCGGCTGCCTACGAGCAGGAGCTTCTGCCCCAGGGATGCACCCTGAAGATCACCGTGGAGGAGTCTGACAAACCCCTCCTAAAAGGCGAAGGGCCGGCCGAGGGCGACGGTGGGGAGAACATGAAGGTGCCACGTCTGAGGCTGGAGATAGTGGAACAGGGCAGCAAGGGGCGGAAACTGGACATCATGGAGCCTCTGTCCTTGGAGGACGTGTCGTCGTTTTCCTGACCAACAAGTGGCTCATTCGCCTCCCCTGGCGGAGCCATGGATGACTGCACTGTGTGGCCACTGTAAAAGCTTGTGAAGGGAGGGTGGTCTTGTATATGGGTGGGGCGAGGTCGTGGGGCGGTGTGTGTGTGTGTGTGGGGGCTGCTCCTATGCTGGAAGCGTATGAGCCAGGGTCACAATCTGGTGTTGGTTGTGGGGTCCTCGGACATACAGTACGGGCGGGGGGCACCTCTGAGCTTTCTCCTCTATAATAAACATCTAAATTATTTTGAGTAAAAATAGTGAAGTTGTATTCTGTGTATGAGGGGTCGCTCAGGGCCGAGATGTCACTGACGCTGTACACGCCGACTGTATGCTATGACCGCACTGATGACGTCTCCAATCCAGCGACTGCAGGGATGCCCAGGAAAACGGATCACGTACAGGTCTCTGCCATATAATTGTGTCCTATTGTGTCTGTACATTATCATTGTAACATGGCAGAGGAGGGACACACACTGCCCTCCTACCTAGTCACACAACAGACCTTCCAATTATCTGCCAAACCCCCCCCCCCCAAATAACGGCACGCTCCCTGCTCAGGAGGGCGCAGCCTGTGCTCCTGGTTAATGAATAGGCGAAAGTATACATTCAGCGACCCATGTCACCGTCTAAATAAGGCTTCCGCTCCGTTTAATGTGCCGCCTTCCATATATTATATTAAACCGTGTAACCTGGAAAACAAGTCCTGCTGAGAGATGAAAAATAAGACAGTCGGGTCGTTCTTGTTACCTACACATTAAGAACTCTGCTGAGAATTCCAGTCTGCGCCATTGTCGGGCATACATACAGATACTGAGAATTCTAGTCCCCGCCATTGTCAGGCATACATACAGATACTGAGAATTCTAGTCCCCGCCATTGTCAGGGATACATACAGATACTGAGAATTCTAGTCCCCGCCATTGTCAGGGATACATACAGATACTGAGAATTCTAGTCCCCGCCATTGTCAGGCATACATACAGATACTGAGAATTCTAGTCCCCGCCATTGTCAGGCATACATACAGATACTGAGAATTCTAGTCCCTGCAATTGTCAGGCATACATACTGTACAGATACTGAGAATTCTAGTCCCCGCCATTGTCGGGCATACATACAGATACTGAGAATTCTAGTCCCTGCAATTGTCAGGCATTCATACTGTACAGATACTGAGAATTCTAGTCCCCGCCATTGTCGGGCATACATACAGATACTGAGAATTCTAGTCCCTGCCATTGTCGGGCATACATACAGATACTGAGAATTCTAGTCCCCGCCATTGTCAGGCATACATACAGATACTGAGAATTCTAGTCCCTGCCATTGTCAGGCATACATACAGATACTGAGAATTCTAGTCCCCGCCATTGTCAGGCATACATACAGATGCTGAGAATTCTAGTCCCCGCCATTGTCAGGCATACATACAGATGCTGAGAATTCTACTCCCCGCCATTGTCAGGCATACATACAGATGCTGAGAATTCTAGTCCCCGCCATTGTCAGGCATACATACAGATACTGAGAATTCCAGTCCCTGCCATTGTCAGGCATACATACAGATACTGAGAATTCCAGTCCCCGCCATTGTCGGGCATACATACAGATGCTGAGAATTCTAGTCCCCGCCATTGTCGGGCATACATACAGATGCTGAGAATTCTACTCCCCGTCATTGTCAGGCATACATACAGATGCTGAGAATTCTACTCCCCGCCATTGTTGGGCATACATACAGATACTGAGAATTATAGTCCCCGCCATTGTCAGGGATACATGCAGATACTGAGAATTCTAGTCTGCGCCATTGTTAGGGATACATACAGATACTGAGAATTCTAGTCCCCGCCATTGTCGGGAACACATACAGATACTGAGAATTCTAGTCCCCGCCACTATCGGGCATACATACAGATACTGAGAATTCTAATCCCCGCCATTGTCAGGGATACATACAGATACTGAGAATTCCAGTCCCCGCCATTGTCGGGCATACATACAGATACTGAGAATTCTAGTCCCCGCCATTGTCAGGCATACATACAGATACTGAGAATTCCAGTCCCTGCCATTGTCTGGGATACATACAGATACTGAGAATTCTAGTCCCCGCCATTGTCTGGCATACATACAGATACTGAGAATTCTAGTCCCCGCCATTGTCTGGCATACATACAGATACTGAGAATTCTAGTCCCTGCAATTGTCAGGCATGCATACAGATACTGAGAATTCTAGTCCCCGCCATTAGGGATACATACAGATACTGAGAATTCTAGTCCCTGCCATTGTCAGGCATACATACAGATACTGAGAATTCTAGTCCCTGCAATTGTCAGGCATACATACTGTACAGATACTGAGAATTCTAGTCCCCGCCACTATCGGGCATACATACAGATACTGAGAATTCTAGTCTGCGCCATTGTTAGGGATACATACAGGTACTGAGAATTCTAGTCCCCGCCATTGTCAGGCATACCTTCAGATACTGAGACTTCTAGTCCCCGCCATTGTCAGGCATACATACAAATACTGAGAATTCTAGTCCCCGCCATTGTCGGGCATACATACAGATACTGAGAATTCCAGTCCCTGCCATTGTCGGGCATACATACAGATACTGAGAATTCTAGTCCCCGCCATTGTCTGGCATACATACAGATACTGAGAATTCTAGTCCCCGCCATTAGGGATACATACAGGTACTGAGAATTCTAGTCCCCGCCATTGTCAGGCATACATACAGATACTGAGAATTCTAGTCTCCGCCATTGTCAGGCATACATACAGATACTGAGAATTCTAATCCCCGCCATTGTCAGGCATATATACAGATACTGAGAATTCTAGTCCCTGCAATTGTCAGGCATACATACTGTACAGATACTGAGAATTCTAGTCCCCACCATTGTCAGACATACAGATACTGAGACTTCTAGTCTCCGCCATTGTCAGGCATCCATACTGTACAGATACTGAGAATTCTAGTCCCCGCCATTGTCGGGCATACATACAGATACTGAGAATTCTAATCCCCGCCATTGTCAGGCATACATACAGATACTGAGAATTCTAGTCCCTGCCATTGTTAGGCATACATACAGATACTGAGAATTCTAGTCCCCGCCATTGTCTGGCATTCATACAGATGCTGAGAATTCTAGTCCCCGCCATTGTCGGGCATACATACAGATGCTGAGAATTCTACTCCACGCCATTGTCAGGCATACATACAGATGCTGAGAATTCTAGTCCCCGCCATTGTCGGGCATACATACAGATACTGAGAATTCTAGTCCCCGCCATTGTCGGGCATGCATACAGATACTGAGAATTCTAGTCCCCGCCATTGTCTGGCATACATACAGATACTGAGAATTCTAGGCCCCGCCATTGTCGGGCATACATACAGATGCTGAGAATTCTAGTCCCTGCCATTGTCGGGCATACATACAGATGTTGAGAATTCTAGTCCCCGCCATTGTCGGGCATACATACAGATACTGAGAATTCTAGTCCCCGCCATTGTCGGGCATACATACAGATACTGAGAATTCCAGTCCCCGCCATTGTCGGGCATACATACAGATACTGAGAATTCTAGTCCCCGCCATTGTCGGGCATACATACAGATGCTGAGAATTCTAGTCCCCGCCATTGTCGGGCATACATACAGATGCTGAGAATTCTAGTCCCCGCCATTGTTAGGGATACATACAGGTACTGAGAATTCTAGTCCCCTCCATTGTTAGGGATACATACAGATACTGAGAATTCTAGTCCCCGCCATTGTCGGGCATACATACAGATACTGAGAATTCTAATCCCCGCCATTGTCAGGCATACATACAGATACTGAGAATTCTAGTCCCTGCAATTGTCAGGCATACATACAGATACTGAGAATTCTAGTCCCCGCCATTGTCAGGCATACATACAGATACTGAGAATTCTAGTCCCTGCAATTGTCAGGCATACATACTGTACAGATACTGAGAATTCTAGTCCCCGCCATTGTCGGGCATACATACAGATACTGAGAATTCTAATCCCCGCCATTGTCAGGCATACATACAGATACTGAGAATTCTAGTCCCTGCAATTGTCAGGCATACATACAGATACTGAGAATTCTAGTCCCCGCCATTGTCAGGCATACATACAGATACTGAGAATTCTAGTCCCTGCAATTGTCAGGCATTCATACTGTACAGATACTGAGAATTCTAGTCCCCACCATTGTCGGGCATACATACAGATACTGAGAATTCTAGTCCCTGCCATTGTCGGGCATACATACAGATACTGAGAATTCTAGTCCCCGCCGTTGTCGGGCATACATACAGATGCTGAGAATTCTAGTCCCCGCCATTGTCGGGCATACATACAGATGCTGAGAATTCTAGTCCCCGCCATTGTCGGGCATACATACAGATGCTGAGAATTCTACTCCCCGCCATTGTCAGGCATACATACAGATGCTGAGAATTCTAATCCCCGCCATTGTCAGGCATACATACAGATGCTGAGAATTCTAGTCCCCGCCATTGTCAGGCATACATACAGATACTGAGAATACTAGTCCCTGCCATTGTCAGGCATACATACAGATACTGAGAATTCTAGTCCCCGCCATTGTCAGGCATACATACAGATACTGAGAATTCTAGTCCCTGCCATTGTCAGGCATACATACAGATACTGAGAATTCTAGTCCCTGCAATTGTCAGGCATACATACTGTACAGATACTGAGAATTCTAGTCCCCGCCATTGTCGGGCATACATACAGATACTGAGAATTCTAATCCCTGCCATTGTCAGGCATACATACAGATACTGAGAATTCTAGTCCCTGCCATTGTCATTCATACATACAGATACTGAGAATTCTAGTCCGCGCCATTGTCAGGGATACATACAGATACTGAGAATTCTTGTCCCCGCCATTGTCGGGCATACATACAGATACTGAGAATTCTAGTCCCCGCCATTGTCGGGCATACATACAGATACTGAGAATTCTAGTCCCCGCCATTGTCGGGCATACATACAGATACTGAGAATTCTAGTCCCCGCCATTGTCGGGCATACATAAAGATACGGAGAATTCTAGTCCCCGCCATTGTCAGGCATACATAAAGATACTGAGAATTCTAGTCCCCGCCATTGTCGGGCATACATACTGTACAGATACTGAGAATTCTAGTCCCCGCCATTGTCAGGCATACATACAGATGCTGAGAATTCTAGTCCCCGCCATTGTCGGGCATACATACAGATGCTGAGAATTCTAGTCCCCGCCATTATCAGGCATACATACAGATACTGAGAATTCCAGTCCCCGCCATTGTCGGGCATACATACAGATACTGAGAATTCCAGTCCCCGCCATTGTCGGGCATACATACAGATACTGAGAATTCCAGTCCCCGCCATTGTCGGGCATACATACAGATACTGAGAATTCTAGTCCCCGCCATTGTCAGGCATACATACAGATACTGAGAATTCTAGTCCCCGCCATTGTCGGGCATACATACAGATACTGAGAATTCTAGTCCCTGCAATTGTCAGGCATACATACTGTACAGATACTGAGAATTCTAGTCCCCGCCATTGTCGGGCATACATACAGATACTGAGAATTCTAGTCCCCGCCATTGTCGGGCATACATGCAGATACTGAGAATTCTAGTCCCCGCCATTGTCGGGCATACATACAGGTGCTGAGAATTCTAGTCCCCGCCATTGTCGGGCATACATACAGATACTGAGAATACTAGTCCCTGCCATTGTCAGGCATACATACAGATACTGAGAATTCTAGTCCCCGCCATTGTCAGGCATACATACAGATACTGAGAATTCTAGTCCCTGCCATTGTCAGGCATACATACAGATACTGAGAATTCTAGTCCCTGCAATTGTCAGGCATACATACTGTACAGATACTGAGAATTCTAGTCCCCGCCATTGTCGGGCATACATACAGATACTGAGAATTCTAATCCCTGCCATTGTCAGGCATACATACAGATACTGAGAATTCTAGTCCCTGCCATTGTCATTCATACATA
Source organism: Taudactylus pleione (assembly GCA_031769625.1). Taxonomy (NCBI): domain Eukaryota; kingdom Metazoa; phylum Chordata; class Amphibia; order Anura; family Myobatrachidae; genus Taudactylus; species Taudactylus pleione. The sequence goes on from JAUIMM010001445.1 coordinate 416,089, forward strand.
CAGATACTGAGAATTCTAGTCCGCGCCATTGTCAGGGATACATACAGATACTGAGAATTCTTGTCCCCGCCATTGTCGGGCATACATACAGATACTGAGAATTCTAGTCCCCGCCATTGTCGGGCATACATACAGATACTGAGAATTCTAGTCCCCGCCATTGTCGGGCATACATACAGATACTGAGAATTCTAGTCCCCGCCATTGTCGGGCATACATAAAGATACGGAGAATTCTAGTCCCCGCCATTGTCAGGCATACATAAAGATACTGAGAATTCTAGTCCCCGCCATTGTCGGGCATACATACTGTACAGATACTGAGAATTCTAGTCCCCGCCATTGTCAGGCATACATACAGATGCTGAGAATTCTAGTCCCCGCCATTGTCGGGCATACATACAGATGCTGAGAATTCTAGTCCCCGCCATTATCAGGCATACATACAGATACTGAGAATTCCAGTCCCCGCCATTGTCGGGCATACATACAGATACTGAGAATTCCAGTCCCCGCCATTGTCGGGCATACATACAGATACTGAGAATTCCAGTCCCCGCCATTGTCGGGCATACATACAGATACTGAGAATTCTAGTCCCCGCCATTGTCAGGCATACATACAGATACTGAGAATTCTAGTCCCCGCCATTGTCGGGCATACATACAGATACTGAGAATTCTAGTCCCTGCAATTGTCAGGCATACATACTGTACAGATACTGAGAATTCTAGTCCCCGCCATTGTCGGGCATACATACAGATACTGAGAATTCTAGTCCCCGCCATTGTCGGGCATACATGCAGATACTGAGAATTCTAGTCCCCGCCATTGTCGGGCATACATACAGGTGCTGAGAATTCTAGTCCCCGCCATTGTCGGGCATACATACAGATGCTGAGAATTCTAGTCCCCGCCATTGTCAGGCATACATACTGTACAGATACTGAGAATTCTAGTCCCCGCCATTGTCAGGGATACATGCAGATTCTGAGAATTCTAGTCTGCGCCATTGTTAGGGATACATACAGGTACTGAGAATTCTAGTCCCCGCCATTGTCGGGAATACATACAGATACTGAGAATTCTAGTACCCGCCACTATCGGGCATACATACAGATACTGAGAATTCTAATCCCCGCCATTGTCAGGGATACATACAGATACTGAGAATTCTAGTCTGCGCCATTGTTAGGGATACATACAGGTACTGAGAATTCTAGTCCCCGCCATTGTCAGGCATACCTTCAGATACTGAGACTTCTAGTCCCCGCCATTGTCAGGCATACATACAAATACTGAGAATTCTAGTCCCCGCCATTGTCGGGCATACATACAGATACTGAGAATTCCAGTCCCTGCCATTGTCGGGCATACATACAGATACTGAGAATTCTAGTCCCCGCCATTGTCTGGCATACATACAGATACTGAGAATTCTAGTCCCCGCCATTAGGGATACATACAGGTACTGAGAATTCTAGTCCCCGCCATTGTCAGGCATACATACAGATACTGAGAATTCTAGTCTCCGCCATTGTCAAGCATACATACAGATACTGAGAATTCTAGTCCCCACCATTGTCAGACATACATACAGATACTGAGACTTCTAGTCTCCGCCATTGTCAGGCATACATACAGATACTGAGAATTCTAATCCCCGCCATTGTCAGGCATACATACAGATACTGAGAATTCTAGTCCCTGCAATTGTCAGGCATACATACAGATACTGAGAATTCTAGTCCCCGCCATTGTCAGGCATACATACAGATACTGAGAATTCTAGTCCCTGCAATTGTCAGGCATACATACTGTACAGATACTGAGAATTCTAGTCCCCACCATTGTCAGACATACATACAGATACTGAGACTTCTAGTCTCCGCCATTGTCAGGCATCCATACTGTACAGATACTGAGAATTCTAGTCCCCGCCATTGTCGGGCATACATACAGATACTGAGAATTCTAATCCCCGCCATTATCAGGCATACATACAGATACTGAGAATTCTAGTCCCTGCAATTGTCAGGCATACATACAGATACTGAGAATTCTAGTCCCTGCAATTGTCAGGCATACATACTGTACAGATACTGAGAATTCTAGTCCCCGCCATTGTCCGGCATACATACAGATACTGAGAATTCTAGTCCCTGCAAATGTCAGGCATACATACTGTACAGATACTGAGAATTCTAGTCCCCGCCATTGTCGGGCATACATACAGATACTGAGAATTCTAGGCCCCGCCATTGTCAGGCATACATACAGATGCTGAGAATTCTACTCCCCGCTATTGTCAGGCATACATACAGATGCTGAGAATTCTAGTCCCCGCCATTGTCGGGCATACATACAGATACTGAGAATTCTAGTCCCCGCCATTGTCGGGCATGCATACAGATACTGAGAATTCTAGTCCCCGCCATTGTCTGGCATACATACAGATACTGAGAATTCTAGGCCCCGCCATTGTCGGGCATACATACAGATGCTGAGAATTCTAGTCCCTGCCATTGTCGGGCATACATACAGATGTTGAGAATTCTAGTCCCCGCCATTGTCAGGCATACATACAGATACTGAGAATTCTAGTCCCCGCCATTGTCGGGCATACATACAGATACTGAGAATTCCAGTCCCCGCCATTGTCGGGCATACATACAGATACTGAGAATTCTAGTCCCCGCCATTGTCAGGCATACATACAGATGCTGAGAATTCTAGTCCCCGCCATTGTCGGGCATACATACAGATGCTGAGAATTCTAGTCCCCGCCATTGTTAGGGATACATACAGGTACTGAGAATTCTAGTCCCCTCCATTGTTAGGGATACATACAGATACTGAGAATTCTAGTCCCCGCCATTGTCGGGCATACATACAGATACTGAGAATTCTAATCCCCGCCATTGTCAGGCATACATACAGATACTGAGAATTCTAGTCCCTGCAATTGTCAGGCATACATACAGATACTGAGAATTCTAGTCCCCGCCATTGTCAGGCATACATACAGATACTGAGAATTCTAGTCCCTGCAATTGTCAGGCATACATACTGTACAGATACTGAGAATTCTAGTCCCCGCCATTGTCGGGCATACATACAGATACTGAGAATTCTAATCCCCGCCATTGTCAGGCATACATACAGATACTGAGAATTCTAGTCCCTGCAATTGTCAGGCATACATACAGATACTGAGAATTCTAGTCCCCGCCATTGTCAGGCATACATACAGATACTGAGAATTCTAGTCCCTGCAATTGTCAGGCATTCATACTGTACAGATACTGAGAATTCTAGTCCCCACCATTGTCGGGCATACATACAGATACTGAGAATTCTAGTCCCTGCCATTGTCGGGCATACATACAGATACTGAGAATTCTAGTCCCCGCCGTTGTCGGGCATACATACAGATGCTGAGAATTCTAGTCCCCGCCATTGTCAGGCATACATACAGATGCTGAGAATTCTAGTCCCCGCCATTGTCGGGCATACATACAGATGCTGAGAATTCTACTCCCCGCCATTGTCAGGCATACATACAGATGCTGAGAATTCTAATCCCCGCCATTGTCAGGCATACATACAGATGCTGAGAATTCTAGTCCCCGCCATTGTCAGGCATACATACAGATACTGAGAATACTAGTCCCTGCCATTGTCAGGCATACATACAGATACTGAGAATTCTAGTCCCCGCCATTGTCAGGCATACATACAGATACTGAGAATTCTAGTCCCTGCCATTGTCAGGCATACATACAGATACTGAGAATTCTAGTCCCTGCAATTGTCAGGCATACATACTGTACAGATACTGAGAATTCTAGTCCCCGCCATTGTCGGGCATACATACAGATACTGAGAATTCTAATCCCTGCCATTGTCAGGCATACATACAGATACTGAGAATTCTAGTCCCTGCCATTGTCATTCATACATACAGATACTGAGAATTCTAGTCCGCGCCATTGTCAGGGATACATACAGATACTGAGAATTCTTGTCCCCGCCATTGTCGGGCATACATACAGATACTGAGAATTCTAGTCCCCGCCATTGTCGGGCATACATACAGATACTGAGAATTCTAGTCCCCGCCATTGTCGGGCATACATACAGATACTGAGAATTCTAGTCCCCGCCATTGTCGGGCATACATAAAGATACGGAGAATTCTAGTCCCCGCCATTGTCAGGCATACATAAAGATACTGAGAATTCTAGTCCCCGCCATTGTCGGGCATACATACTGTACAGATACTGAGAATTCTAGTCCCCGCCATTGTCAGGCATACATACAGATGCTGAGAATTCTAGTCCCCGCCATTGTCGGGCATACATACAGATGCTGAGAATTCTAGTCCCCGCCATTATCAGGCATACATACAGATACTGAGAATTCCAGTCCCCGCCATTGTCGGGCATACATACAGATACTGAGAATTCCAGTCCCCGCCATTGTCGGGCATACATACAGATACTGAGAATTCCAGTCCCCGCCATTGTCGGGCATACATACAGATACTGAGAATTCTAGTCCCCGCCATTGTCAGGCATACATACAGATACTGAGAATTCTAGTCCCCGCCATTGTCGGGCATACATACAGATACTGAGAATTCTAGTCCCTGCAATTGTCAGGCATACATACTGTACAGATACTGAGAATTCTAGTCCCCGCCATTGTCGGGCATACATACAGATACTGAGAATTCTAGTCCCCGCCATTGTCGGGCATACATGCAGATACTGAGAATTCTAGTCCCCGCCATTGTCGGGCATACATACAGGTGCTGAGAATTCTAGTCCCCGCCATTGTCGGGCATACATACAGATACTGAGAATACTAGTCCCTGCCATTGTCAGGCATACATACAGATACTGAGAATTCTAGTCCCCGCCATTGTCAGGCATACATACAGATACTGAGAATTCTAGTCCCTGCCATTGTCAGGCATACATACAGATACTGAGAATTCTAGTCCCTGCAATTGTCAGGCATACATACTGTACAGATACTGAGAATTCTAGTCCCCGCCATTGTCGGGCATACATACAGATACTGAGAATTCTAATCCCTGCCATTGTCAGGCATACATACAGATACTGAGAATTCTAGTCCCTGCCATTGTCATTCATACATACAGATACTGAGAATTCTAGTCCGCGCCATTGTCAGGGATACATACAGATACTGAGAATTCTTGTCCCCGCCATTGTCGGGCATACATACAGATACTGAGAATTCTAGTCCCCGCCATTGTCGGGCATACATACAGATACTGAGAATTCTAGTCCCCGCCATTGTCGGGCATACATACAGATACTGAGAATTCTAGTCCCCGCCATTGTCGGGCATACATAAAGATACGGAGAATTCTAGTCCCCGCCATTGTCAGGCATACATAAAGATACTGAGAATTCTAGTCCCCGCCATTGTCGGGCATACATACTGTACAGATACTGAGAATTCTAGTCCCCGCCATTGTCAGGCATACATACAGATGCTGAGAATTCTAGTCCCCGCCATTGTCGGGCATACATACAGATGCTGAGAATTCTAGTCCCCGCCATTATCAGGCATACATACAGATACTGAGAATTCCAGTCCCCGCCATTGTCGGGCATACATACAGATACTGAGAATTCCAGTCCCCGCCATTGTCGGGCATACATACAGATACTGAGAATTCCAGTCCCCGCCATTGTCGGGCATACATACAGATACTGAGAATTCTAGTCCCCGCCATTGTCAGGCATACATACAGATACTGAGAATTCTAGTCCCCGCCATTGTCGGGCATACATACAGATACTGAGAATTCTAGTCCCTGCAATTGTCAGGCATACATACTGTACAGATACTGAGAATTCTAGTCCCCGCCATTGTCGGGCATACATACAGATACTGAGAATTCTAGTCCCCGCCATTGTCGGGCATACATGCAGATACTGAGAATTCTAGTCCCCGCCATTGTCGGGCATACATACAGGTGCTGAGAATTCTAGTCCCCGCCATTGTCGGGCATACATACAGATGCTGAGAATTCTAGTCCCCGCCATTGTCAGGCATACATACTGTACAGATACTGAGAATTCTAGTCCCCGCCATTGTCAGGGATACATGCAGATTCTGAGAATTCTAGTCTGCGCCATTGTTAGGGATACATACAGGTACTGAGAATTCTAGTCCCCGCCATTGTCGGGAATACATACAGATACTGAGAATTCTAGTACCCGCCACTATCGGGCATACATACAGATACTGAGAATTCTAATCCCCGCCATTGTCAGGGATACATACAGATACTGAGAATTCTAGTCTGCGCCATTGTTAGGGATACATACAGGTACTGAGAATTCTAGTCCCCGCCATTGTCAGGCATACCTTCAGATACTGAGACTTCTAGTCCCCGCCATTGTCAGGCATACATACAAATACTGAGAATTCTAGTCCCCGCCATTGTCGGGCATACATACAGATACTGAGAATTCCAGTCCCTGCCATTGTCGGGCATACATACAGATACTGAGAATTCTAGTCCCCGCCATTGTCTGGCATACATACAGATACTGAGAATTCTAGTCCCCGCCATTAGGGATACATACAGGTACTGAGAATTCTAGTCCCCGCCATTGTCAGGCATACATACAGATACTGAGAATTCTAGTCTCCGCCATTGTCAAGCATACATACAGATACTGAGAATTCTAGTCCCCACCATTGTCAGACATACATACAGATACTGAGACTTCTAGTCTCCGCCATTGTCAGGCATACATACAGATACTGAGAATTCTAATCCCCGCCATTGTCAGGCATACATACAGATACTGAGAATTCTAGTCCCTGCAATTGTCAGGCATACATACAGATACTGAGAATTCTAGTCCCCGCCATTGTCAGGCATACATACAGATACTGAGAATTCTAGTCCCTGCAATTGTCAGGCATACATACTGTACAGATACTGAGAATTCTAGTCCCCACCATTGTCAGACATACATACAGATACTGAGACTTCTAGTCTCCGCCATTGTCAGGCATCCATACTGTACAGATACTGAGAATTCTAGTCCCCGCCATTGTCGGGCATACATACAGATACTGAGAATTCTAATCCCCGCCATTATCAGGCATACATACAGATACTGAGAATTCTAGTCCCTGCAATTGTCAGGCATACATACAGATACTGAGAATTCTAGTCCCTGCAATTGTCAGGCATACATACTGTACAGATACTGAGAATTCTAGTCCCCGCCATTGTCCGGCATACATACAGATACTGAGAATTCTAGTCCCTGCAAATGTCAGGCATACATACTGTACAGATACTGAGAATTCTAGTCCCCGCCATTGTCGGGCATACATACAGATACTGAGAATTCTAGGCCCCGCCATTGTCAGGCATACATACAGATGCTGAGAATTCTAGTCCCCGCCATTGTCAGGCATACATACAGATGCTGAGAATTCTAGTTCCCGCCATTGTCGGGCATACATACAGATGCTGAGAATTCTAGTCCCCGCCATTGTCAGGCATACCTTCAGATACTGAGACTTCTAGTCCCCGCCATTGTCAGGCATACATACAAATACTGAGAATTCTAGTCCCCGCCATTGTCGGGCATACATACAGATACTGAGAATTCCAGTCCCTGCCATTGTCGGGCATACATACAGATACTGAGAATTCTAGTCCCCGCCATTGTCTGGCATACATACAGATACTGAGAATTCTAGTCCCCGCCATTAGGGATACATACAGGTACTGAGAATTCTAGTCCCCGCCATTGTCAGGCATACATACAGATACTGAGAATTCTAGTCTCCGCCATTGTCAAGCATACATACAGATACTGAGAATTCTAGTCCCCACCATTGTCAGACATACATACAGATACTGAGACTTCTAGTCTCCGCCATTGTCAGGCATACATACAGATACTGAGAATTCTAATCCCCGCCATTGTCAGGCATACATACAGATACTGAGAATTCTAGTCCCTGCAATTGTCAGGCATACATACAGATACTGAGAATTCTAGTCCCCGCCATTGTCAGGCATACATACAGATACTGAGAATTCTAGTCCCTGCAATTGTCAGGCATACATACTGTACAGATACTGAGAATTCTAGTCCCCACCATTGTCAGACATACATACAGATACTGAGACTTCTAGTCTCCGCCATTGTCAGGCATCCATACTGTACAGATACTGAGAATTCTAGTCCCCGCCATTGTCGGGCATACATACAGATACTGAGAATTCTAATCCCCGCCATTATCAGGCATACATACAGATACTGAGAATTCTAGTCCCTGCAATTGTCAGGCATACATACAGATACTGAGAATTCTAGTCCCTGCAATTGTCAGGCATACATACTGTACAGATACTGAGAATTCTAGTCCCCGCCATTGTCCGGCATACATACAGATACTGAGAATTCTAGTCCCTGCAAATGTCAGGCATACATACTGTACAGATACTGAGAATTCTAGTCCCCGCCATTGTCGGGCATACATACAGATACTGAGAATTCTAGGCCCCGCCATTGTCAGGCATACATACAGATGCTGAGAATTCTAGTCCCCGCCATTGTCAGGCATACATACAGATGCTGAGAATTCTAGTTCCCGCCATTGTCGGGCATACATACAGATGCTGAGAATTCTAGTCCCCGCCATTGTCTGGCATACATACAGATACTGAGAATTCTAGTCCCCGCCATTGTCTGGCATACATACAGATACTGAGACTTCTAGTCTCCGCCATTGTCAGGCATACATACAGGTACTGAGAATTCTAGTCCCCTCCATTGTTAGGGATACATACAGATACTGAGAATTCTAGTCCCCGCCATTGTCGGGCATACATACAGATACTGAGAATTCTAATCCCCGCCATTGTCAGGCATACATACAGATACTGAGAATTCTAGTCCCTGCAATTGTCAGGCATACATACAGATACTGAGAATTCTAGTCCCCGCCATTGTCAGGCATACATACAGATACTGAGAATTCTAGTCCCTGCAATTGTCAGGCATACATACTGTACAGATACTGAGAATTCTAGTCCCCGCCATTGTCGGGCATACATACAGATACTGAGAATTCTAATCCCCGCCATTGTCAGGCATACATACAGATACTGAGAATTCTAGTCCCTGCAATTGTCAGGCATACATACAGATACTGAGAATTCTAGTCCCCGCCATTGTCAGGCATACATACAGATACTGAGAATTCTAGTCCCTGCAATTGTCAGGCATTCATACTGTACAGATACTGAGAATTCTAGTCCCCACCATTGTCGGGCATACATACAGATACTGAGAATTCTAGTCCCTGCCATTGTCGGGCATACATACAGATACTGAGAATTCTAGTCCCCGCCGTTGTCGGGCATACATACAGATGCTGAGAATTCTAGTCCCCGCCATTGTCAGGCATACATACAGATGCTGAGAATTCTAGTCCCCGCCATTGTCGGGCATACATACAGATGCTGAGAATTCTACTCCCCGCCATTGTCAGGCATACATACAGATACTGAGAATTCTAATCCCCGCCATTGTCAGGCATACATACAGATGCTGAGAATTCTAGTCCCCGCCATTGTCAGGCATACATACAGATACTGAGAATACTAGTACCTGCCATTGTCAGGCATACATACAGATACTGAGAATTCTAGTCCCCGCCATTGTCAGGCATACATACAGATACTGAGAATTCTAGTCCCTGCCATTGTCAGGCATACATACAGATACTGAGAATTCTAGTCCCTGCAATTGTCAGGCATACATACTGTACAGATACTGAGAATTCTAGTCCCCGCCATTGTCGGGCATACATACAGATACTGAGAATTCTAATCCCTGCCATTGTCAGGCATACATACAGATACTGAGAATTCTAGTCCCTGCCATTGTCATTCATACATACAGATACTGAGAATTCTAGTCCGCGCCATTGTCAGGGATACATACAGATACTGAGAATTCTTGTCCCCGCCATTGTCGGGCATACATACAGATACTGAGAATTCTAGTCCCCGCCATTGTCGGGCATACATAAAGATACTGAGAATTCTAGTCCCCGCCATTGTCGGGCATACATAAAGATACTGAGAATTCTAGTCCCCGCCATTGTCGGGCATACATACTGTACAGATACTGAGAATTCTAGTCCCCGCCATTGTCAGGCATACATACTGTACAGATACTGAGAATTCTAGTCTCTGCCATTGTCAGGCATACATACTGTACAGATACTGAGAATTCTAGTCCCCACCATTGTCAGGCATACATACAGATACTGAGATTTCTAGTCTGCGCCATTGTCAGGGATACATACAGATACTGAGAATTCTAGTCCCCGCCATTGTCAGGCATACATACAGATACTGAGAATTCTAATTCCCGCCATTGTCAGGCATACATACAGATTCTGAGAATTCTAGTCCCTTCCATTGTCAGGCATACATACAGATACTGAGAATTCTAGTCCGCGCCATTGTCTGGCATACATACAGATACTGAGAATTCCAGTCCCCGCCATTGTCGGGCATACATACAGATACTGAGAATTTTAGTCCCCGCCATTGTCGGGCATACATACAGATACTGAGAATTCTAGTCCCCGCCATTGTCAGGCATACATACTGTACAGATACTGAGAATTCTAGTCCCCGCCATTGTCAGGCATACATACAGATACTGAGAATTCTAGTCCCCGCCATTGTCGGGCATACATATAGATACTGAGAATTCCAGTCCCCGCCATTGTCGGGCATACATACAGATTCTGAGAATTCTAGTCCCCGCCATTGTCAGGCATACATACAGATACTGAGAATTCTAGTCCCTGCAATTGTCAGGCATACATACTGTACAGATACTGAGAATTCTAGTCCCCGCCATTGTCAGGGATACATGCAGATACTGAGAATTCTAGTCTGCGCCATTGTTAGGGATACATACAGGTACTGAGAATTCTAGTCCCCGCCATTGTCGGGAATACATACAGATACTGAGAATTCTAGTCCCCGCCACTATCGGGCATACATACAGATACTGAGAATTCTAATCCCCGCCATTGTCAGGGATACATACAGATACTGAGAATTCTAGTCTGCGCCATTGTTAGGGATACATACAGGTACTGAGAATTCTAGTCCCCGCCATTGTCAGGCATACCTTCAGATACTGAGACTTCTAGTCCCCGCCATTGTCAGGCATACATACAAATACTGAGAATTCTAGTCCCCCGCCATTGTCGGGCATACATACAGATACTGAGAATTCTAGTCCCCGCCATTGTCGGGCATACATACAGATACTGAGAATTCCAGTCCCTGCCATTGTCGGCCATACATACAGATACTGAGAATTCTAGTCCCCGCCATTGTCTGGCATACATACAGATACTGAGAATTCTAGTCCCCGCCATTAGGGATACATACAGGTACTGAGAATTCTAGTCCCCGCCATTGTCAGGCATACATACAGATACTGAGAATTCTAGTCTCCGCCATTGTCAGGCATACATACAGATACTGAGAATTCTAGTCCCCACCATTGTCAGACATACATACAGATACTGAGACTTCTAGTCTCCGCCATTGTCAGGCATACATACAGATACTGTGAATTCTAATCCCCGCCATTGTCAGGCATACATACAGATACTGAGAATTCTAGTCCCTGCAATTGTCAGGCATACATACAGATACTGAGAATTCTAGTCCCCGCCATTGTCAGGCATACATACAGATACTGAGAATTCTAGTCCCTGCAATTGTCAGGCATACATACTGTACAGATACTGAGAATTCTAGTCCCCACCATTGTCAGACATACATACAGATACTGAGACTTCTAGTCTCCACCATTGTCAGGCATCCATACTGTACAGATACTGAGAATTCTAGTCCCCGCCATTGTCGGGCATACATACAGATACTGAGAATTCTAATCCCCGCCATTGTCAGGCATACATACAGATACTGAGAATTCTAGTCCCTGCAATTGTCAGGCATACATACAGATACTGAGAATTCTAGTCCCCGCCATTGTCGGGCATACATACAGATGCTGAGAATTCTAGTCCCCGCCATTGTCTGGCATACATACAGATACTGAGAATTCTAGTCCCCGCCATTGTCTGGCATACATACAGATACTGAGAATTCTAGTGTCCGCCATTGTCAGGCATACTTACAGATACTGAGAATTCTAGTCTCCGCCATTGTCAGGCATACATACAGATACTGAGAATTCTAGTCCCCGCCATTGTCAGGCCATTGTCAGGCATACATACAGATACTGAGAATTCTAGTCCCTGCAATTGTCAGGCATACATACTGTACAGATACTGAGAATTCTAGTCCCCGCCATTGTTGGGCATACATACAGATACTGAGAATTCTAGTCCCTGCCATTGTCATTCATACATACAGATACTGAGAATTCTAGTCCCCGCCATTGTCGGGCATACATACAGATACTGAGAATTCTTGTCCCCGCCATTGTCAGGCATACATACAGATACTGAGAATTCTAGTCCCCGCCATTGTCGGGCATACATACAGATACTGAGAATTCTTGTCCCCGCCATTGTCGGGCATATATACAGATACTGAGAATTCTAGTCCCCACCATTGTCGGGCATACATACAGATACTGAGAATTCTAGTCCCTGCCATTGTCGGGCATACATACAGATACTGAGAATGAAATGCACACGGCATAAGAGAAGTGGCACTGTGCCTTTATATACATACAAAACAACAGCTTGGAGCAATTTACTATAAGGGAGCAAATGTCCAGTTACCTATCCAGCGATATGCTGCTCGTGTCAGTAATCCCGCTCACAGCAATGTATTCAGCAGGTGGTCCGTATTACAAAGATGGCAATCGTGACCTTTCCTGGGAGTTTTGGAGAACTGCTAGTCCCAGCATGGAGCAGACCCGGTATGCTGGGAGAAACTGGCAGTTATACAGGCGTTTAGGGCATCTGGGGGTCTATGTACTTAGCCTTGGGGGGTAAATTTACTAAAGTGAGAGTTTTTAGAAGTGGAGATTCTAGCTATTATCTTCTAGAAGGTGCTAGACAAAATGTTAAATAGAATCTCATTGGTTGCTATGGGCAACATCTCCATTTCTAAAACACTCACTTCAGTAAATTTACAATTTGGAGAGACAAAGTGTGTGGAGGTACAGTAACAACCAATCAGCTCCTGTCATTTTTCAAACACAAGAGCTGATTGGTTGGTACTCTCTCTCTTCCAGGCTTAGTACAGAGACCCCTTGATAGCCAGCAGGCACCTGCACTATTAACAAGTACCCTCCTAAAATGGCTTTTCTATAAAACATTGTGTTTGTGGCTAACTTGTAATAGGAATTAGTAATTAATGACTGGTCCACCACAAGGACCTAATTCTGCTGCGTTTCTGTACTGTAATTGACATCAGGAACATATGTGATTGGAGCACACGTTCCCCCACCCCCATTACTTTCCCATCTGACCCAGGGAACCAGGCGACGTGCCCCGTCAGCTATCCTCTGTACCTCGCCCCCCACATCATTGCCCCCCCCCTGCGGTTCAGGTGTCCTGCTGAGCACTGATTCTCCAGCAAACAACCCAAATTGCATTACAATGTTAATTCTCCACCAGCTGCAGCCCCCAGACCACAGTTTAAGCAAATGAGTTCAACGCTGCTTTACCATTTCACTGGCATTGTTGAGGGCTGCGGGGGTCCCTGGCTGAAAAGCTGACAATCCACTAGCAGCAGGTTTCAGGGACTCATTATACGCTACGTGCACTCTACAGTGGCTGCTGGTATGGAATAACCAATATAAAGCGTATTTCTGTAATAGATAGCACACTTGTAGGACATCTCATTTATAAGAAAAGACCCTCAAAGGTCTCTATAACCGCCCACAGCGCGCTATTACTCCAATGCAAGATGCGCTTCCTAAATAATATTTTATAGGAACCAAATTTGTTTAACCAATAGTTGTTATAATCGATGAATTAGGGGCGGAAGGAGGATGTATTTTGTCTTCATAATAAATAATCTTCCATTCGTTTCCATGGAACTTTGTGACACGTTCGGATCTCCACAACTAATTGCCCCAACCTTTCATACACTGGTGTATGGCGTGATATATTATTGTACTATGCTGAATAAGATGCTCCGAGGACTTTACCCAGCCTGCCGGCATTGTGCCAGGGTCTGGGGGCTGCTCTTGCGGAGTTGGGTTTGGTATAACTTGAATTCCATCACACAGACTAATACACATTACATGATATCACGGCGGGCGGGGGGGGGGCAGATTGCTATGACTGCTGGATGTAGGCGAGATAATAGTTGATCTTGGGGTGACTACTCAAAAATATAAAAAATGTACGATTTAAAATTATAATGATATTTCATTGACATAGTCTTTGGGTAACAGAGCGATGTGCACCTATTATGTGTGTATCTGTTACAATTTGTAATAAATGACTCATGAAACTAGCGACATACGGGATTATTCAGATCCGTACCATATCTAGCGGTCTGATCAATACTTAGTTGTACGCCGTGGCAGAGCCAAGATCTCGGAGCAAAAGGCAGGCGGGTAATTTGCGGAGAGCATTCCCTGGCATCAGGTAGCCAATGGCGTGTTACTATTTGTGGGTGTCTGAGCCGGGCACCACTGGTGAGCCCCATCCTGGCCAACCGGTAGCTGCTGCCCTGATTCAGGTACTCAGAAAACCTGTCCTGCTCCCTGAAGCTTACATTCTCCTAAACGGCATCATTACCACAAGGACTATAGCTATAAATGTATTGGTACATATATCACACATACAGTGTAATGACATGTAATGAGTGGGGGGGGGGGCTGTACATGTGATATAGCAGAGAGAGCCCACGCTACCAGCCCGCGCGCTCCCCTGGTCCGGCGCGCAGGAATGCGGGCAGCCTGCTGCCGGAATATATAAATAAATAATAGAAAGGCCCCAGATTGTTTTATTTGTTTTTAATTGTGTTGCAGGAAGGAGCCGCCGTGCCTCTAAGCAAACACCAGCGCGGGGTGAGGAGGGGGCTCCTGGTGACAGATCAAATAAATGTGGCAGCTCGGGCCGACCCAGAAACAATAAAGCAGGCAGCGTCCGGAGGGGAGAAACCTCAGCCTGTGACGAGAGCAATTCAATTAGCGTCAGCCCTTAGCCCCGTGCGGAGGGGGGCGTAATGTGATTACAGCAGGCAGGCTGCAGAAAGCAGGCCCAACGTGCAGACAATGGCAGAGCGGCTACGTCACTCACTAATGCTCTGTATTGTTAGACCTCTCGGCCCTGGTAAACCTGGGGACCCTGATAGGCGACACTAAACTCTGTCCCTATAATTATTATAACATAGAGCTTACAACAAGGGCCACTTCACTTTTTTTTTTTTTGCCGGTTATCTGCAGACTATTACTGTATAGCTCTGCAGAGCGTTGCAGGGGCAGAGCTACGCTTTGTCAGGTACATATGGATTTATGTTGCGCTGTGTCTTACAAAAAATTTCCAAAAATAGAATTTTATGGGTGTGGTATAAAGGTGCGATATCATCTAGTGTGTCCCCGGCAGGCTGTGCTCAGTGTCGTCCACGACATGGAGCACACCCGCTGAACGATATCATTAACGATCTCGTTCAGCGCCGGGCTCTCTCCCCCCCCATTCCCCAACATGCAGCAACCTGACGACATCGTCAGGTTGGCCTGCGTGTTAACCCGATGAACGATGATGACGAACGACCCGCGGGAACGCACGTCGTCGTTATCGTTCATCGTTTTTGTGTTAAAAATGGACGATAAAGTGGACGACTGAACGATATCGTTATCGTTCAGTCGTCCACTTTAATCGCCCAGTGTGTACGCACCACAAGAGAGAGACAGTAATTAGTTAGACAATGTCTAGACAGACAGCAGATGTTAGACAGTTAATAGATAGACAGGGATAAAAGTTCGACACAGACAAAAGTCAGGCACACTAAAGTTAGACATGTAAAAAGTTCGGCAGGTAAAAAATGTCGACATGGTCAAAAGTTCAACACGAAAATGGTCGAAAATTTGTAAATTTTTTTTTTTTTTAAGCCCTAATCTTCACGCTAACCCTCCCTCCTGGTGCCTATCCCTACCCGTGGGGGTAAGTGCCTAACCCTCCAGTACCTAACACTAAACCTAACCCTAAAAAAAAATGTCGACCATTTTTGTGTCGATCATTTTCATGTCGAACTTTTGACCCTGTCGATCTTTTTGTACCTATCGAACTTTTTACATGTCTAACTTTATGTGTCTGACTTTTGTCTGTGTCAAACTTTTATCCTTTTCTAACTATTAACTGTCTAACATCTGCTGTCTATCTAGACATTGTCTAACTAATTACTGTCTATCTATAGTCCGAAACGGCTCCTGAATACACTGGTCCCTGTCTGACGGCACCTCGGTAGGAAGTTACGGCACTTGGCTACGTAAGGAATCGCTTGGTGGTGTTGGGCGCTTTGGTGGAAATCATTGTGGCTTTTTGGAAACACGTCCTATAGATGAATATAGTTTTCTTTCACCCTTTATATGATGGTGGTTATAGTCGGTGATAACTATCCCAGCGTTGCGTATCACCAGCTCTCTCCAGCTTTTCCACACCTTACTGAGTCTTGCCGACCGAAGAGGCCGCTGGAAAAATAAAAAATGTTGTTAATGACATTTTATTTATTTTTTGGGCTGGAGCTGTGTAAAATAAATTGTGCTATTGCCCCGTCCCCCCCTGGAAATATATTTTGGGTAGATAATGTATGTGTGTGACTATATAACTTATATATCACCTCTACCACTATATTTTCTGATTTGATTTTTACTTTTAAAAAGCTTTTGTTGGTAAATGTAATTAGTGACTGCAGGTGGAACTTCGCAGTGACGTTGGGCCCCCTGCTCCACACATTGGGCCCCCTCTGGAGTGAGCAGTATCTCTCAGCTGAGTGTCACTCACTTTCCACAGCGCTCTGATAATAAATCCTGGGGAAAAGTGTATAATAAAAAGGATTCTTGCCGCTGCGTTTTGCTGAGTGTTCAGTAGGGTCTATTCAGAATGAAAAGTACAAAAATACGATGGATTTGCCCATCATAAGCATCCCATACACCAGACCAACATTCCTCCATCCAACTAGTTGGTTGGAATGAAAATCCGGTAATGTATGGGGGCAAATCACAATCATCAACTTGCTCCCATACACCAGAAACGTTCAGGCAAGTTGGTTAAATCCTTCATTTGCCCCCCGTACATTACCGGATTTTTATTCCAACCAACCAACTAGTTGGAGGAACGTTGGGCTGGTTCATGGCCAGTTTAACCCTGTTCATTTGGTCAGACACTGGGTGACGTTTACTAAGGGCCCACTTGCAGTACATGGGGGCAATGGGTTTCTTTTTTTTAAGGGGGGGGGGGTCTTCAGAAGTTGGGATAAAAGTGTATTATTTTGTGCAAGTGAAACGTAAGAAGTGAATACGACCTCCAGTTATATTTCCCTGCTAATCTTTAATTCAGACCTTTCCATCTCTCCCACATCCATGTAGTTCTGTAAGTCCTGACCCTGCGGGGTCCTCAGTAGCACATTAGTTTGCGTTGTTTGAGATGGCAAATATCTGTTTTCGTGACGATTTTGGCTCATTGTCCAGTGGTGGCTTATCTGTGCCTGGCTGCAGCAAGGGAAGGAGCTATCGTATGTTCTGCAGATCAGGTCCATGGTTTCTGCATAGCGGTGAGGATATACAGCCATGGGGGACAACACCTCACGCCCCGTCGTCCTGCGCAAATCCCTGTGTAGCGCTGTAAAATAGTCACAACTCTTGCATGGTTTTCATCCAGCACCCGTTACCAGAATTTAGATTAATGCTACAGTTTCGCTGGTCTTGCTTAGTGTGCCACCGCAGAGCGCTCATCGTGTTGTGTATATGTTACAGTATAATGTATTCCCAACACCGCTAGAATCCCAGGAAACCATTTTGTTCGTACATGAATCGCTGTTAGCCTGAACTGGATGGCATGACGCCGGGCGCCCACGTTTATTCGCGCTCTCTCCTGGTCTGGAAGCCGTTACGCCCGTGATGTCAGTGGGCTCTGAGTTAGTGAAATATCTGCTGTAATTACAGAGCTTGTTCCCTCTGCAGCGATAGACAATTACCAGGGTAACAGACGGTAAGTTCAGCTCAGGCCGTCATCTGGAGACCAGAGGATCATATTAATTCACAAACTCTAAATTATAGGTTGGATAAACAACAGATATCACCAGGTAAACAGCCATTAATCTCAATAACGGTAGTAAATGACCCCAACTGCGCTGCTGGTTTTGCCTCTCACAGCAGCGCAGGAGTCAGGATAATTATTATCCCGCTAACATTTCATAAGAAGCATATAGCAGCAACATCCGTCAGCAACTTAGAAGTTCTTCTGCGAGTCAGGGACTCAGAAAGTCCAAATAGTTTTACTAAGTTTAAGTAGAAAAAGAAACGACCCAGAAGGCCGGAGCTCACCCCGTGGTTGCAGGCGCCATTCGCTCGTCTGGCTCCACCTGCTTGGAACAGGCCAAGTGAATGATGACATCCAATGGTTAGTGTGCATCTCCAGTGGTGGGAGGACGGCGCGTGATGTGTACTGCGCACGTGCAGCCCTCCATCTGCGAGTACGCTCGCAGTGTCTCCATGTCGCAGCCTGATGATTAGGGTGGCCTCACAAGCTGGAACTGAATTAGTCTCAGCTTATGCAGCCTGGCCAAAGGAGCCACCATTGCGACAGACACTGCGCTCGGATCGCAGATGCAATGAAGGCGGGGCCTATTTCCTACAGACGCCTTCTGCAGCATTTACATTGTGCTGGATTATATTACGCAGCCGCTTCCTCGCAGATGTGCGATACTTTCCATCTCTTAATCAGGCCCTCCCTCCGTTCTCTGCGGCCACAAAGGCTCTAAGGCACAGGTTCCCAAACGCGGTCCTCAGGACTCCAAGCAGTGCATGTTTTCTAGGTCTCCTCACAGAGTTACAAGTGAAATAATTAGCTCCACCTGTGGATCTTTTAAAATGTGTCAGTGGGTAATGAGTACACCTGTGCACCTGCTGGGGGAGCTGGAGAACGTGAGTTGTGTGGGGTCCTGAGGACCAAGTTTGAGAACCACTGCTCTAAAGGTTCCACAGAGACCCAACTCTCATCTGACTGGCTTGTTTCAGCCATTCAAGGGAGGGAGGGGCAATGACACCTGCTCAGGAAGAAGGTGGGGCTTTGACACCTGCTTCGGAAGAAGGCGGGGCTTCGACACCTGCTCAAGAAGGTGGGGCTTCGACACTTCCTTGGTGGTGTGGGAGGAGCATGGACTCCTGCTTGGGGATGAGTGAGGGGCCTAGACACCTGCTCAGGAAGTAGGAGGGGCATGTGCAGAACAGGTCCTGCGTGATCGCATGAAGGCCCCCCGTATGCCTCTGCCTGATTGACAGGCAGAGGCGTTTACGGGGCAGATTGCGTTCCTGGAAATTGGGGCGTCGCCACCCATTTTTTGGGAGTGGCAAGGCCAGGATCAGCATGCATGGGCGCAGATTCCTCGCATGCCGACCAGCCTGCGTAAGCTGAGGCTAGCTCAGCTGGCCGGCGCTGTCCAACATCACGACTGACCTCGGTCGCAGCTTGGGACAGCAGATGCAGCAGGACGTGTCAGACACCACCTGCTGCATTTACATGTTAGCAAGCACAGAATGACACCGCTTTTGCGTGTGTGCGGCTTTGCAGTTCCATCTTCTGCTGATACCACTTTCACACTGCCAGCAATAACCCGGGTTATTGCACACGAACGGGCAGCATCCCAGGTTACTATGCAGTGTGAAAGGGCCCAGTTGAAGTAACGCATTTCAACCCAGGTAATGAGCAGGGTTGAACACGTGGTCAGTGTGATTGTTCTTTCCTGGATGGTAACTGTGACGTAGCGTAGAGGAATGCTACCAGTCATTAACTCGCTGTAGGATGAATCCTTAGCAAACTAGGCGTATACTAGCGGGCATTGGGGCAGATGTATGACGCTCGGGGAAGTGATAAACGACCAACCAATCCGCTGCCAACTGTCATTTTCCAAACACAGCCTGTCACATGACAGTTAGGAGCTGATTGGTTGGTCATTTATTACTTTCCACTTTATCACTTCCCAGAGCTTAGTACATCTGCCCCAATGTATGGTGACGCAGAATGCTCTGCTGGCCCTATTGGCTCAGGGTGTCAGTCACTCTATGCCAGTCGCTGAGTCGGGATTCAGCAGAAGAGCCCCCGACCATCACGCTCCCTTCTCCATGTTTGACTAGTTCGCGTCACAGGGGTTTATTGACTAAGCAGCGACATGGGCCAAAATTTTGGGTTTATAAACCCCACATCCTGGGGAAACCATCTTTCTCCTACTCTACAGCGTACAAAAATCCTGCGCGATGACCCAAAGATTTAAAATGTGTTTTGTGTGTTCATCATACACACGGTGACATAAGTGCGCACACAGGGTAAGCCAGTAATTGGGGAATTCATTGCAATATATATGAGCTATCACCTGAGTGCCTGTCATTGTCATCCACTCCGTTCCCCAGCTCCGTGCGTTGAGCTGCCGTGTCTCTGCTATTCCTCCTATGTCATTAGCGTTTGCTTTTCTGTGTTCTCTGGCCTCCCAGCATGTGCAGATGATGTCGCTGAAATGAGGGATGATCATTAATTTAGCCAGAAGAAAGAAATCAGTGTGGATGAGGGGGCTTCCAGCCTCCTCCCACCCTTAATTGGCCAGTATTGATGATACTGAACTTTAAGTAAAGTGTTAATGTCGCGGGTGATGTATATCTTGTATTTATTAGAATCTTATTGCAGAGCTGCCTGCAGGGCATGTGCAGAAGGGACGTCCCAGAGGATTAAATATTCACTCTCACTGAGGCAAAGAAACCAATGTACCTAGAGGTCGCTGGATCTAGGGCTGGCTGCATAGACTGGGACATGGAACAATGGTACTCTGCACCGGAGCCAAAGACAGCGCAGGTCCTAGGACTGGTCACACAGACTGGGACATGGAATAATGGCCCTCAGCATTGGAGACAGAGATGGGGCAGGTTCTAGGACTGGTCACAGACTGGGACATGGAATAATGACCCTCAGCATTGGAAACAGAGATGGGGCAGGTTCTAGGTCTTGTCACATAGACTGGAACAATGACCCTCAGCATAGAGAACAGAATGGGGCTGGTCCTAGGACTGGTCTCATACACTGGGACATGGAGCAGTGTCGGAGACCAAGATGGGGCAGGTTCTAGGTCTTGTCACATAGATTGGGACATGAAACAACAACCCTCAGTATGGGAGACAGATGGGGCATGTTCTAGGTCTTTTCACATAGACTGGGACATGGAACAACGACCCTCAGTATGGGAGACAGATGGGGTAGGTTCTAGGTCTCTCTCACATAGACAGGGACATAGAACAACAACCATCAGTATCTGAAACAGAGATGGGGCTGTTCTAGGTCTGATCACATAGACTGAGACATGGAACAATGACCCTCAGTATTGGAGACAGAATGAGGCAGGATCTAGGTCTGATCATGTAGACAGGGTCAAGGAACAACGGTTTACAAAGAGAAATAGGTCTGGTCCTAGGACTGGTCACATAGACTGGGACATGGAACAATGACCCTCACCATCATAGACTGAGATGGGGCAGGTTCTAGGTCTGATAATATAGACAGGGTCATGGAATAACGGGTCAGAGAGAGAGATGGGGCTGGTCCTAGGACTGGTCACATAGACAGGAACATGGAGCAATGACCTTCACCATCATAGATGGAGATGGGCAAGGTTCTAGGGCTGGTGACAGACTGGGATATGGAACAATGACCAACAAGATCATATACAGAATGTGTGCTGGTTCTAGGTGAGGTCACAAGTTCTAGAACTGATCAGATAGACTGGGACATGCAATAATCTAAAGAATCGGATACAGAATGGAAGCTGGTACTAGATATGGTCACATAGACTGTGACATGGAATAATGACATACAGTATTGGAGACAGAATGGGGACAGGTTCTGGGACTGATCACATAGACTGGGGCATGGAACCATGATCCTCAACCACTGTATACAGAGACTGGGACATGGAATAATAACCAGAGCATCGAGTCAGAAAACGGGCAGATACTAGGATTGAGTATGAAGCGATAAACTGTACGGGCAGAGAGAGGAAGGGGGTTACCTGACTGCACACATCAAGGATGATTTATGCAAGTGCAGGGGAACAACGATTAATTCAGTAAGTATATCCAGGGCCAGCACCACCATTTGGCAAAACTCTGCGGTTTCATCCTGAGCCTGTGGTTAGAAGGGGCATAAACCCTGTGATATAATGTTGCCTTAAGTGAGTTAACGCAAAGCACATGAGGGAGGAGGGCTACTACTACTTCCACCGAACTCCACCCAAGTGTGCTAAGAGAACTAAGGCTACATCCACCCAAGTGTGCTAAGAGAACTAAGGCTGCATCCACCCAAGTGTGCTAAGAGAGCTAAGGCTGCATCCACCCAAGTGTGCTAAGAGAACTAAGGCTACATCCACCCAAGTGTGCTAAGAGAACTAAGGCTACATCCACCCAAGTGTGCTAAGAGAACTAAGGATACATCCATCCAAGTGTGCTAAGAGAAATAAGGCTACATCCACCCAAGTGTGCTAAGAGAACTAAGGCTACATCCACCCAAGTGTGCTAAGAGAACTAAGGCTACATCCACCCAAGTGTGCTAAGAGAACTAAGGCTACATCCACCCAAGTGTGCTAAGAGAACGAAGGCTACATCCACCCAAGTGTGCTAAGAGAGCTAAGGCTACATCCACCCAAGTGTGCTAAGAGAACTAAGGCTACATCCACCCAAGTGTGCTAAGAGAACTAAGGCTACATCCAGCCAAGTGTGCTAAGAGAACTAAGGCTACATCCAGCCAAGTGTGCTAAGAGAACTAAGGCTACATCCAGCCAAGTGTGCTAAGAGAACTAAGGCTACATCCAGCCAAGTGTGCTAAGAGAACTAAGGCTACATCCACCCAAGTGTGCTAAGAGAACTAAGGCTACATCCACCCAAGTGTGCTAAGAGAACTAAGGATACATCCATCCAAGTGTGCTAAGAGAAATAAGGCTACATCCACCCAAGTGTGCTAAGAGAACTAAGGCTACATCCACCCAAGTGAATATATCATGTTGGGGGATTGTATCCAATTGATCTTTTCTCCTGTACACACTGTGCAATCATTGTGTAGATCGCTGGCAGTTCATATTTGTGGGTATGTGAACATTTCCCCTGCGTTGTGCTGCTGTATTTTAAAATGCTTCCAGTTACAATTCATTGTTGCTGACCAGTTATCTCATTGGGAACACATTGTAATAAATGGCTCCATCAAAACTAGGTTTGCTTACCGTGGTCAGAAGGCGCCTTACAGGTATAAATATAGTCATTTTGTGACCAGGGCTTGACAGAAGAGAGGTGGTAGTAGTGTGTGGAAGAAAGAAGATTTCATCATGAGCATAGGAAGGGTTCTTTATTGTAAGGGCGGCCAAGTTGTGGCAGTTGCGAACACATAAGATGGTTCCCAGTTTGGGGCCAGGAAGCATTTCTTATTCTGAGGCTTAATTAGCAGTGATAGGGGTTTTTTTTTTCCTCCTTTGGACTAATGCACTTTAGGTTTTATGTAGTGTTAGACTTGATTGACCCTTGAATGTCCACAGCAGCTGGCGACATGGGATGAATCACAGGCTGGGCACCTGAAAAAGAGGTAGTACAGGAGAGAAATCCATATGTTCCTGCTCATCCCTCAGTCGGGACCTTCCCAACCCCTCACAGTCCCATCCCTAATCTTCCCTACTATCAGTCACCAGCTACAGCAAAGCTCTTCCATTCTCCAGATTGTTGGCCCTGTTAGTATTTCTCCTGCCTCCAGTCCAATATTCTGATCTCCTGATGACCTAATCCACAAGTATCCCCTGCTGCTAATGATGTCACTGACATGGTCTGTGATGTTATCCATGCTTCATGAGATTCTCACCGCCATACTCCTACTTCCCCATCCAGTGGTTTCCGGGCCAGGATTTGCTGGGCTGGAAGTGTTTTCTCCGAGGCATCGAGTGACCCATTTAAACCCGTGGTTCCTACCAGCGCTCTTACATGCTGCAGAGTCTGCACATCATAATGGGGAGTCATCCTTTATTGCTTGCACTCAAGGGATGTTGCAAGTCCCCTGAAGGATCATCACAACACAAAGCACTTCCTTCCCTAACAAGGAGGACAAGGAAACTAGTGGCCTTCTCTGGGGTGTTGGGCTGCATTACTTCATATATGGTCAGTGATTCGGCTCTTTTTTTGGTATCTATTGTGTGAGCATGTTATCTGCAGAATCCATGGAGCTGCAAACCGCACAGGGTCCAGAAGAGAGATGGGCAGAGCCTCAGTCTCCATACCACTTGAGGAAGTAAGTCACCAGTCGTGGAAAGTTCTCCCCCTGTGGCCAGAAACCGTCACCAAGGCAATTGGGACAGAGATATACTGTAAGCGAAGTGACCAAATGCCTCATGAGTTCTGAAGGTCCTGAACATCTGAGGCACTTGACCCCTGGAAGATTGGCTGCCAGCATTGACTGGAAATTTGGCTCTCACTGGATTGTCCAAGAGTGACTATGGAAGATTGGGAAGCCAGGAGGCTGTGACTGGCTGAAGACTAACCCAATGAGAGTCCCAATCTGTGAGGCTGAAGTGACTGAGGTTAAGGCTTCTGACAAACTCCTGATGAAGCTCTGGTGCTGAGAAGAATTGGTACCAGCAATGTAATCTGAGCATGTTAGTACCACCCATGATCGCATTGCAATATGCAACCATAGCGCCTGTATGTATCATCCGGCACATGCAGAGACACGGGCTCCACAGGGCTACTGCGCATGCATGGCGGCCATAGCCGGGGAGGGTTCAGGATGAACCCACTGCCGGCTAATTATGCATGGTGTAGCCCATAGGCTACAGTGACTAACATCATCTTTGGATTTTGGTACATTTGAGAGCATCGCATCTCCCATAGAAATGGTATCCGGTCATTAGGTCTACAGTAAAAAGGTAGACAATGTTTAGGCAGACAATACAAGTTAGACAGGCAATAGGTCGACAGGGGTCTGAAGGTCGACACTAAAGATCAACTGGTAAGAAGGTCGACACATAATTAGTCAACATGTTTTGTTGTTGTTTTTTGTTAGGGTTAGGCACCAGGATGGAGGGTTAGGGTTAGGCACTTGCCGGAGGGTTAGGCACTTACCAGAGGGTTAGGGTTAAGGCACCATGAGGGAGGGTCAGGGTTAGGCACTTACCGGAGGGTTAGACACCAGGAGGGAGGGTTAGGCACTTACCGGAGGGTTAGGGTTAGGCACTTACCGGAGGGTTAGGCACCAGGAGGGAGGGTTGGGGTTAGGCACTTACCGGAGGTTTAGGGTTAGGCACTAGAAGGGACGGTTAGGGTCAGGCATTTCAGGGATTATACCACAAATCTAAATGATAAATGGGCCCCTTAGGACCTTAATCAGAGTCTTTACGCAAGAGCAATCACAATCTCTGCAACCTATCGGCAAATCGCGCACTGCGACACCCTCCCCTTGTCGCACTTGGATAAGATAAGACTGGATTGAGACTTTAGGGTGACCCCAGACAGGTAGTTTACGTGGGAATTGGATCATTCAGTGCTTTGTTGCATTTCGCAAGACAGCGCCCGGCCAGAACAGCCTAGAGGGAACGTTAGCTCTATCTGTCTGTAGGTCTGTCCCAGCCATTTGGATTATTAAATTCATGGGTCCTTTATTTTTGCACCTATTACATCGACTGTAAAGTAGATGGTAAAATATCACCAGCCCTCTCCGTCCTCAGTGGTAATATTAGGCCAGTAATTACTGTACCTGTATAAAAATGTCAAATGTGGACAGATCCTTGTAGAGTGAAACAGTTCATCAAATTAAGCCCAGAGACGGGTTCCGGACTATAGATAGACAGTAAAAAGATAGACAATGTTTAGGCAGACATTACAAGTTAGACAGGCAATAGGTTAACAGGGTCTGAAGGTTGATACTCTAGATCATCCCTGTATGTGTCATTTTACTAGGTATTCAGAATGTAACTTCCATGTAGTGTAATGAGGAGGGGGGTAGTTAGGGTGATCACCCTCCCTCCTGCTCCTGATAGCTTACAATCTAAAGGTGAGGAGTGCACAGCAGAGAGCGTGACACTGGGTGTGAGAGTATTTAGGGGACGGTGGGAGATGGTTAGGTGGGAGGTCTGATAGGCCTTAATGAAAAGGTAAGTTTTAGGGTGTGTGAGTTCCAGAGGTGGGGAGCAGGGTTGGGCATGTCAGTGGCAAACGCAGGATCCCTAGAGGGGGGTTTCCAAAATGCTCGATTTTAGAGTGAGTGTGGCCAGTCCATGAAGAGAGTATAATTAACAGTTAACCAGATTTAATATGTGTCATACATAGTGTATTGTGTGTCATAATTCCAGCATATACAGGACCAGCGATCACAGTAACCCATTATATGTGTCATACATAGTGTATTGTGTGTCATAATTCCAGCATATACAGGACCAGCGATCACAGTAACCCATTATATGTGTCATACATAGTGTATTGTGTGTCATAATTCCAGCATATACAGGACCAGCGATCACAGTAACCCATTATATGTGTCATACATAGTGTATTGTGTGTCATAATTCCAGCATATACAGGGATCACAGTAACCCATTATATGTGTCATACATAGTGTATTGTGTGTCATAATTCCAGCATATACAGGACCAGCGATCACAGTAACCCATTATATGTGTCATACATAGTGTATTGTGTGTCATAATTCCAGCATATACAGGACCAGCGATCACAGTAACCCATTATATGTGTCATACATAGTGTATTGTGTGTCATAATTCCAGCATATACAGGGATCACAGTAACCCATTATATGTGTCATACATAGTGTATTGTGTGTCATAATTCCAGCATATACAGGACCAGCGATCACAGTAACCCATTATATGTGTCATACATAGTGTATTGTGTGTCATAATTCCAGCATATACAGGACCAGCGATCACAGTAACCCATTATATGTGTCATACATAGTGTATTGTGTGTCATAATTCCAGCATATACAGGGATCACAGTAACCCATTATATGTGTCATACATAGAGTATTGTGTGTCATAATTCCAGCATATACAGGACCAGCGATCACAGTAACCCATTATATGTGTCATACATAGTGTATTGTGTGTCATAATTCCAGCATATACAGGACCAGCGATCACAGTAACCCATTATATGTGTCATACATAGTGTATTGTGTGTCATAATTCCAGCATATACAGGACCAGCGATCACAGTAACCCATTATATGTGTCATACATAGTGTATTGTGTGTCATAATTCCAGCATATACAGGACCAGCGATCACAGTAACCCATTATATGTGTCATACATAGTGTATTGTGTGTCATAATTCCAGCATATACAGGGATCACAGTAACCCATTATATGTGTCATACATAGTGTATTGTGTGTCATAATTCCAGCATATACAGGACCAGTGATCACAGTAACCCATTATATGTGTCATACATAGTGTATTGTGTGTCATAATTCCAGCATATACAGGACCAGTGATCACAGTAACCCATTATATGTGTCATACATAGTGTATTGTGTGTCATAATTCCAGCATATACAGGACCAGCGATCACAGTAACCCATTATATGTGTCATACATAGTGTATTGTGTGTCATAATTCCAGCATATACAGGACCAGCGATCACAGTAACCCATTATATGTGTCATACATAGTGTATTGTGTGTCATAATTCCAGCATATACAGGGATCACAGTAACCCATTATATGTGTCATACATAGTGTATTGTGTGTCATAATTCCAGCATATACAGGACCAGCGATCACAGTAACCCATTATATGTGTCATACATAGTGTATTGTGTGTCATAATTCCAGCATATACAGGGATCACAGTAACCCATTATATGTGTCATACATAGAGTATTGTGTGTCATAATTCCAGCATATACAGGACCAGCGATCACAGTAACCCATTATATGTGTCATACATAGTGTATTGTGTGTCATAATTCCAGCATATACAGGACCAGCGATCACAGTAACCCATTATATGTGTCATACATAGTGTATTGTGTGTCATAATTCCAGCATATACAGGACCAGCGATCACAGTAACCCATTATATGTGTCATACATAGTGTATTGTGTGTCATAATTCCAGCATATACAGGACCAGCGATCACAGTAACCCATTATATGTGTCATACATAGTGTATTGTGTGTCATAATTCCAGCATATACAGGGATCACAGTAACCCATTATATGTGTCATACATAGTGTATTGTGTGTCATAATTCCAGCATATACAGGACCAGCGATCACAGTAACCCATTATATGTGTCATACATAGTGTATTGTGTGTCAGGTATCCAGCATATACGGGACCAGCGATCACAGTAACCCATTATATATGTCATACATAGTGTATTGTGTGTCATAATTCCAGCATATACAGGACCAGCGATCACAGTAACCCATTATATGTGTCATACATAGTGTATTGTGTGTCATAATTCCAGCATATACAGGGATCACAGTAACCCATTATATGTGTCATACATAGTGTATTGTGTGTCATAATTCCAGCATATACAGGAACAGTGATCACAGTAACCCATTATATGTGTCATACATAGTGTATTGTGTGTCATAATTCCAGCATATACAGGACCAGTGATCACAGTAACCCATTATATGTGTCATACATAGTGTATTGTGTGTCATAATTCCAGCATATACAGGACCAGTGATCACAGTAACCCATTATATGTGTCATACATAGTGTATTGTGTGTCATAATTCCAGCATATACAGGACCAGTGATCACAGTAACCATTTTATGTGTCATACATAGTGTATTGTGTGTTATAATTCCAGCATATACAGGGCCAGTGATCACAGTAACCCATTATATGTGTCATACATAGTGTATTGTGTGTCATAATTCCAGCATATACAGGACCAGCAACCACAGTAACCAATTATATGTGTCATACATAGTGTATTGTGTGTCATAATTCCAGCATATACAGGACCAGTGATCACAGTAACCCATTATATGTGTCTTACATAGTGTATTGTGTGTCATAATTCCAGCATATACAGGACCAGTGATCACAGTAACCCATTATATGTGTCATACATAGTGTATTGTGTGTCATAATTCCAGCATATACAGGACCAGCAATCACAGTAGCCCATTATATGTGTCATACATAATGTATTGTGTGTCATAATTCCAGCATATACAGGACCAGTGATCACAGTAACCCATTATATATGTCATACATAGTGTATTGTGTGTCATAATTCCAGCATATACAGGACCAGTGATCACAGTAACCCATTATATGTGTCATACATAGTGTATTGGGTGTCATAATTCCAGCATATACAGGACCAGTGATCACAGTAACCATTTTATGTGTCATACATACTGTATTGTGTGTCATACTTCCAGCATATACAGGACCAATGATCACAGTAACCCATTATATGTGTCATACATAGCGTATTGTGTGTCATACTTCCAGCATATACAGGACCAGTGATCACAGTAACCCATTATATGTGTCATACATAGTGTATTGTGTGTCATAATTCCAGCATATACAGGACCAGTGATCACAGTAACCCATTATATGTGTCATACATAGCGTATTGTGTGTCATACTTCCAGCATATACAGGACCAGTGATCACAGTAACCCATTATATGCGTCATACATAGTGTATTGTGTGTCATAATTCCAGAATATACAGGACTAGTGATCACAGTAAGCCATTATATGTGTCATACATAGTGTATTGTGTCATAATCCCAGCATATACAGGACCAGTGATCACAGTAACCCATTATATGTGTCATACATAGTGTATTGTGTGTCATAATTCCAGCATATACAGGACCAGCGATCACAGTAACCCATTATATGTGTCATACATAGTGTATTGTGTGTCATAAGTCCAGCATATACAGGACCAGCGATCACAGTAACCCATTATATGTGTCATACATAGTGTATTGTGTGTCATAAATTCCAGCATATACAGGACCAGTGATCACAGTAACCCATTATATGTGTCATACATAGTGTGTTGTGTGTCATAATTCCAGCATATACAGGACCAGCGATCACAGTAACCCATTATATGTGTCATACATAGTGTATTGTGTGTCATAATTCCAGCATATACAGGGATCACAGTAACCCATTATATGTGTCATACATAGTGTATTGTGTGTCATAATTCCAGCATATACAGGACCAATGATCACAGTAACCCATTATATGTGTCATACATAGCGTATTGTGTGTCATACTTCCAGCATATACAGGACCAGTGATCACAGTAACCCATTATATGTGTCATACATAGTGTATTGTGTGTCATAATTCCAGCATATACAGGACCAGTGACCACAGTAACCCATTATATGTGTCATACATAGCGTATTGTGTGTCATACTTCCAGCATATACAGGACCAGTGATCACAGTAACCCATTATATGCGTCATACATAGTGTATTGTGTGTCATAATTCCAGAATATACAGGACTAGTGATCACAGTAAGCCATTATATGTGTCATACATAGTGTATTGTGTCATAATCCCAGCATATACAGGACCAGTGATCACAGTAACCCATTATATGTGTCATACATAGTGTATTGTGTGTCATAATTCCAGCATATACAGGGCCAGTGATCACAGTAACCCATTATATGTGTCATACATAGTGTATTGTGTGTCATAATTCCAGCATATACAGGACCAGCGATCACAGTAACCCATTATATGTGTCATACATAGTGTATTGTGTGTCATAATTCCAGCATATACAGGACCAGCGATCACAGTAACCCATTATATGTGTCATACATAGTGTATTGTGTGTCATAATTCCAGCATATACAGGACCAGCGATCACAGTAACCCATTATATGTGTCATACATAGTGTATTGTGTGTCATAATTCCAGCATATACAGGGATCACAGTAACCCATTATATGTGTCATACGTAGAGTATTGTGTGTCATAATTCCAGCATATACAGGACCAGCGATCACAGTAACCCATTATATGTGTCATACATAGTGTATTGTGTGTCATAATTCCAGCATATACAGGACCAGCGATCACAGTAACCCATTATATGTGTCATACATAGTGTATTGTGTGTCATAATTCCAGCATATACAGGACCAGCGATCACAGTAACCCATTATATGTGTCATACATAGTGTATTGTGTGTCATAATTCCAGCATATACAGGGATCACAGTAACCCATTATATGTGTCATACATAGTGTATTGTGTGTCATAATTCCAGCATATACAGGACCAGCGATCACAGTAACCCATTCTATGTGTCATACATAGTGTATTGTGTGTCATAATTCCAGCATATACAGGGATCACAGTAACCCATTATATGTGTCATACATAGTGTATTGTGTGTCATAATTCCAGCATATACAGGACCAGCGATCACAGTAACCCATTATATGTGTCATACATAGTGTATTGTGTGTCATAATTCCAGCATATACAGGACCAGCGATCACAGTAACCCATTATATGTGTCATACATAGTGTATTGTGTGTCATAATTCCAGCATATACAGGACTAGCGATCACAGTAACCCATTATATGTGTCATACATAGTGTATTGTGTGTCATAAGTCCAGCATATACAGGACCAGCGATCACAGTAACCCATTATATGTGTCATACATAGTGTATTGTGTGTCATAATTCCAGCATATACAGGGATCACAGTAACCCATTATATGTGTCATACATAGAGTATTGTGTGTCATAATTCCAGCATATACAGGACCAGCGATCACAGTAACCCATTATATGTGTCATACATAGTGTATTGTGTGTCATAATTCCAGCATATACAGGACCAGCGATCACAGTAACCCATTATATGTGTCATACATAGTGTATTGTGTGTCATAATTCCAGCATATACAGGACCAGCGATCACAGTAACCCATTATATGTGTCATACATAGTGTATTGTGTGTCATAATTCCAGCATATACAGGGATCACAGTAACCCATTATTTGTGTCATACATAGAGTATTGTGTGTCATAATTCCAGCATATACAGGACCAGCGATCACAGTAACCCATTATATGTGTCATACATAGTGTATTGTGTGTCATAATTCCAGCATATACAGGACCAGCGATCACAGTAACCCATTATATGTGTCATACATAGTGTATTGTGTGTCATAATTCCAGCATATACAGGACCAG
This sequence comes from Taudactylus pleione, assembly GCA_031769625.1. Lineage (NCBI taxonomy): Eukaryota > Metazoa > Chordata > Amphibia > Anura > Myobatrachidae > Taudactylus > Taudactylus pleione. Next base: position 448,632 of record JAUIMM010001445.1, read on the forward strand.
CGATCACAGTAACCCATTATATGTGTCATACATAGTGTATTGTGTGTCATAATTCCAGCATATACAGGGATCACAGTAACCCATTATATGTGTCATACATAGTGTATTGTGTGTCATAATTCCAGCATATACAGGACCAGCGATCACAGTAACCCATTCTATGTGTCATACATAGTGTATTGTGTGTCATAATTCCAGCATATACAGGGATCACAGTAACCCATTATATGTGTCATACATAGTGTATTGTGTGTCATATAGTTCCAGCATACACAGGACCAGCGATCACAGTAACCCATTATATGTGTCATACATAGTGTATTGTGTGTCATAATTCCAGCATATACAGGACCAGCGATCACAGTAACCCATTATATGTGTCATACATAGTGTATTGTGTGTCATAATTCCAGCATATACAGGACCAGCGATCACAGTAACCCATTATATGTGTCATACATAGTGTATTGTGTGTCATAATTCCAGCATATACAGGGATCACAGTAACCCATTATATGTGTCATACATAGAGTATTGTGTGTCATAATTCCAGCATATACAGGACCAGCGATCACAGTAACCCATTATATGTGTCATACATAGTGTATTGTGTGTCATAATTCCAGCATATACAGGACCAGCGATCACAGTAACCCATTATATGTGTCATACATAGTGTATTGTGTGTCATAATTCCAGCATATACAGGACCAGCGATCACAGTAACCCATTATATGTGTCATACATAGTGTATTGTGTGTCATAATTCCAGCATATACAGGGATCACAGTAACCCATTATATGTGTCATACATAGTGTATTGTGTGTCATAATTCCAGCATATACAGGACCAGCGATCACAGTAACCCATTATATGTGTCATACATAGTGTATTGTGTGTCATGTATCCAGCATATACGGGACCAGCGATCACAGTAACCCATTATATATGTCATACATAGTGTATTGTGTGTCATAATTCCAGCATATACAGGGATCACAGTAACCCATTATATGTGTCATACATAGTGTATTGTGTGTCATAATTCCAGCATATACAGGAACAGTGATCACAGTAACCCATTATATGTGTCATACATAGTGTATTGTGTGTCATAATTCCAGCATATACAGGACCAGTGATCACAGTAACCCATTATATGTGTCATACATAGTGTATTGTGTGTCATAATTCCAGCATATACAGGACCAGTGATCACAGTAACCCATTATATGTGTCATACATAATGTATTGTGTGTCATAATTCCAGCATATACAGGACCAGTGATCACAGTAACCATTTTATGTGTCATACATAGTGTATTGTGTGTCATAATTCCAGCATATACAGGACCAGCAACCACAGTAACCAATTATATGTGTCATACATAGTGTATTGTGTGTCATAATTCCAGCATATACAGGACCAGTGATCACAGTAACCCATTATATATGTCATACATAGTGTATTGTGTGTCATAATTCCAGCATATACAGGACCAGTGATCACAGTAACCCATTAAATATGTCATACATAGTGTATTGTGTGTCATAATTCCAGCATATACAGGACCAATGATCACAGTAACCCATTATATGTGTCATACATAGTGTATTGGGTGTCATAATTCCAGCATATACAGGACCAGTGATCACAGTAACCCATTATATGTGTCATACATAGTGTATTGTGTGTCATAATTCCAGCATATACAGGACCAATGATCACAGTAACCCATTATATGTGTCATACATAGCGTATTGTGTGTCATACTTCCAGCATATACAGGACCAGTGATCACAGTAACCCATTATATGTGTCATACATAGTGTATTGTGTGTCATAATTCCAGCATATACAGGACCAGTGATCACAGTAACCCATTATATGTGTCATACATAGCGTATTGTGTGTCATACTTCCAGCATATACAGGACCAGTGATCACAGTAACCCATTATATGTGTCATACATAGTGTATTGTGTGTCATAATTCCAGAATATACAGGACTAGTGATCACAGTAAGCCATTATATGTGTCATACATAGTGTATTGTGTCATAATTCCAGCATATACAGGACCAGTGATCACAGTAACCCATTATATGTGTCATACATAGTGTATTGTGTGTCATAATTCCAGCATATACAGGGCCAGTGATCACAGTAACCCATTATATGTGTCATACATAGTGTATTGTGTGTCATAATTCCAGCATATACAGGACCAGCGATCACAGTAACCCATTATATGTGTCATACATAGTGTATTGTGTGTCATAATTCCAGCATATACAGGACCAGCGATCACAGTAACCCATTATATGTGTCATACATAGTGTATTGTGTGTCATAATTCCAGCATATACAGGACCAGCGATCACAGTAACCCATTATATGTGTCATACATAGTGTATTGTGTGTCATAATTCCAGCATATACAGGGATCACAGTAACCCATTATATGTGTCATACGTAGAGTATTGTGTGTCATAATTCCAGCATATACAGGACCAGCGATCACAGTAACCCATTATATGTGTCATACTTAGTGTATTGTGTGTCATAATTCCAGCATATACAGGACCAGAGATCACAGTAACCCATTATATGTGTCATACATAGTGTATTGTGTGTCATAATTCCAGCATATACAGGACCAGCGATCACAGTAACCCATTATATGTGTCATACATAGTGTATTGTGTGTCATAATTCCAGCATATACAGGGATCACAGTAACCCATTATATGTGTCATACATAGTGTATTGTGTGTCATAATTCCAGCATATACAGGGCCAGCGATCACAGTAACCCATTGTATGTGTCATACATAGTGTATTGTGTGTCATAATTCCAGCATATACAGGGATCACAGTAACCCATTATATGTGTCATACATAGTGTATTGTGTGTCATAATTCCAGCATATACAGGACCAGCGATCACAGTAACCCATTATATGTGTCATACATAGTGTATTGTGTGTCATAATTCCAGCATATACAGGACCAGCGATCACAGTAACCCATTATATGTGTCATACATAGTGTATTGTGTGTCATAATTCCAGCATATACAGGGATCACAGTAACCCATTATATGTGTCATACATAGAGTATTGTGTGTCATAATTCCAGCATATACAGGACCAGCGATCACAGTAACCCATTATATGTGTCATACATAGTGTATTGTGTGTCATAATTCCAGCATATACAGGACCAGCGATCACAGTAACCCATTATATGTGTCATACATAGTGTATTGTGTGTCATAATTCCAGCATATACAGGACCAGCGATCACAGTAACCCATTATATGTGTCATACATAGTGTATTGTGTGTCATAATTCCAGCATATACAGGGATCACAGTAACCCATTATATGTGTCATACATAGTGTATTGTGTGTCATAATTCCAGCATATACAGGACCAGCGATCACAGTAACCCATTATATGTGTCATACATAGTGTATTGTGTGTCATAATTCCAGCATATACAGGACCAGTGATCACAGTAACCCATTATATGTGTCATACATAGTGTGTTGTGTGTCATAATTCCAGCATATACAGGACCAGCGATCACAGTAACCCATTATATGTGTCATACATAGTGTATTGTGTGTCATAATTCCAGCATATACAGGACCAGTGATCACAGTAACCCATTATATGTGTCATACATAGTGTATTGTGTGTCATAATTCCAGCATATACAGGACCAGCAATCACAGTAGCCCATTATATGTGTCATACATAATGTATTGTGTGTCATAATTCCAGCATATACAGGACCAGTGATCACAGTAACCCATTATATGTGTCATACATAATGTATTGTGTGTCATAATTCCAGCATATACAGGACCAGTGATCACAGTAACCATTTTATGTGTCATACATAGTGTATTGTGTGTCATAATTCCAGCATATACAGGACCAGCAACCACAGTAACCAATTATATGTGTCATACATAGTGTATTGTGTGTCATAATTCCAGCATATACAGTACCAGTGATCACAGTAACCCATTATATATGTCATACATAGTGTATTGTGTGTCATAATTCCAGCATATACAGGACCAGCGATCACAGTAACCCATTATATGTGTCATACATAGTGTATTGTGTGTCATAATTCCAGCATATACAGGGATCACAGTAACCCATTATATGTGTCATACATAGAGTATTGTGTGTCATAATTCCAGCATATACAGGACCAGCGATCACAGTAACCCATTATATGTGTCATACATAGTGTATTGTGTGTCATAATTCCAGCATATACAGGACCAGCGATCACAGTAACCCATTATATGTGTCATACATAGTGTATTGTGTGTCATAATTCCAGCATATACAGGACCAGCGATCACAGTAACCCATTATATGTGTCATACATAGTGTATTGTGTGTCATGTATCCAGCATATACGGGACCAGCGATCACAGTAACCCATTATATATGTCATACATAGTGTATTGTGTGTCATAATTCCAGCATATACAGGACCAGTGATCACAGTAACCCATTATATGTGTCATACATAGTGTGTTGTGTGTCATAATTCCAGCATATACAGGACCAGCGATCACAGTAACCCATTATATGTGTCATACATAGTGTATTGTGTGTCATAATTCCAGCATATACAGGGATCACAGTAACCCATTATATGTGTCATACATAGTGTATTGTGTGTCATAATTCCAGCATATACAGGAACAGTGATCACAGTAACCCATTATATGTGTCATACATAGTGTATTGTGTGTCATAATTCCAGCATATACAGGACCAGTGATCACAGTAACCCATTATATGTGTCATACATAGTGTATTGTGTGTCATAATTCCAGCATATACAGGACCAGTGATCACAGTAACCCATTATATATGTCATACATAGTGTATTGTGTGTCATAATTCCAGCATATACAGGACCAGTGATCACAGTAACCCATTAAATATGTCATACATAGTGTATTGTGTGTCATAATTCCAGCATATACAGGACCAATGATCACAGTAACCCATTATATGTGTCATACATAGTGTATTGGGTGTCATAATTCCAGCATATACAGGACCAGTGATCACAGTAACCCATTATATGTGTCATACATAGTGTATTGTGTGTCATAATTCCAGCATATACAGGACCAATGATCACAGTAACCCATTATATGTGTCATACATAGCGTATTGTGTGTCATACTTCCAGCATATACAGGACCAGTGATCACAGTAACCCATTATATGTGTCATACATAGTGTATTGTGTGTCATAATTCCAGCATATACAGGACCAGTGATCACAGTAACCCATTATATGTGTCATACATAGCGTATTGTGTGTCATACTTCCAGCATATACAGGACCAGTGATCACAGTAACCCATTATATGCGTCATACATAGTGTATTGTGTGTCATAATTCCAGAATATACAGGACTAGTGATCACAGTAAGCCATTATATGTGTCATACATAGTGTATTGTGTCATAATCCCAGCATATACAGGACCAGTGATCACAGTAACCCATTATATGTGTCATACATAGTGTATTGTGTGTCATAATTCCAGCATATACAGGGCCAGTGATCACAGTAACCCATTATATGTGTCATACATAGTGTATTGTGTGTCATAATTCCAGCATATACAGGACCAGCGATCACAGTAACCCATTATATGTGTCATACATAGTGTATTGTGTGTCATAATTCCAGCATATACAGGACCAGCGATCACAGTAACCCATTATATGTGTCATACATAGTGTATTGTGTGTCATAATTCCAGCATATACAGGACCAGCGATCACAGTAACCCATTATATGTGTCATACATAGTGTATTGTGTGTCATAATTCCAGCATATACAGGGATCACAGTAACCCATTATATGTGTCATACGTAGAGTATTGTGTGTCATAATTCCAGCATATACAGGACCAGCGACCACAGTAACCCATTATATGTGTCATACATAGTGTATTGTGTGTCATAATTCCAGCATATACAGGACCAGCGATCACAGTAACCCATTATATGTGTCATACATAGTGTATTGTGTGTCATAATTCCAGCATATACAGGACCAGCGATCACAGTAACCCATTATATGTGTCATACATAGTGTATTGTGTGTCATAATTCCAGCATATACAGGGATCACAGTAACCCATTATATGTGTCATACATAGTGTATTGTGTGTCATAATTCCAGCATATACAGGACCAGCGATCACAGTAACCCATTCTATGTGTCATACATAGTGTATTGTGTGTCATAATTCCAGCATATACAGGGATCACAGTAACCCATTATATGTGTCATACATAGTGTATTGTGTGTCATAATTCCAGCATATACAGGACCAGCGATCACAGTAACCCATTATATGTGTCATACATAGTGTATTGTGTTTCATAATTCCAGCATATACAGGACCAGCGATCACAGTAACCCATTATATGTGTCATACATAGTGTATTGTGTGTCATAATTCCAGCATATACAGGGATCACAGTAACCCATTATATGTGTCATACATAGAGTATTGTGTGTCATAATTCCAGCATATACAGGACCAGCGATCACAGTAACCCATTATATGTGTCATACATAGTGTATTGTGTGTCATAATTCCAGCATATACAGGACCAGCGATCACAGTAACCCATTATATGTGTCATACATAGTGTATTGTGTGTCATAATTCCAGCATATACAGGACCAGCGATCACAGTAACCCATTATATGTGTCATACATAGTGTATTGTGTGTCATAATTCCAGCATATACAGGGATCACAGTAACCCATTATATGTGTCATACATAGTGTATTGTGTGTCATAATTCCAGCATATACAGGACCAGCGATCACAGTAACCCATTATATGTGTCATACATAGTGTATTGTGTGTCATAATTCCAGCATATACAGGACCAGTGATCACAGTAACCCATTATATGTGTCATACATAGTGTGTTGTGTGTCATAATTCCAGCATATACAGGACCAGCGATCACAGTAACCCATTATATGTGTCATACATAGTGTATTGTGTGTCATAATTCCAGCATATACAGGGATCACAGTAACCCATTATATGTGTCATACATAGTGTATTGTGTGTCATAATTCCAGCATATACAGGACCAGTGATCACAGTAACCCATTATATGTGTCATACATAGTGTATTGTGTGTCATAATTCCAGCATATACAGGACCAGCAATCACAGTAGCCCATTATATGTGTCATACATAATGTATTGTGTGTCATAATTCCAGCATATACAGGACCAGTGATCACAGTAACCCATTATATGTGTCATACATAATGTATTGTGTGTCATAATTCCAGCATATACAGGACCAGTGATCACAGTAACCATTTTATGTGTCATACATAGTGTATTGTGTGTCATAATTCCAGCATATACAGGACCAGCAACCACAGTAACCAATTATATGTGTCATACATAGTGTATTGTGTGTCATAATTCCAGCATATACAGTACCAGTGATCACAGTAACCCATTATATATGTCATACATAGTGTATTGTGTGTCATAATTCCAGCATATACAGGACCAGCGATCACAGTAACCCATTATATGTGTCATACATAGTGTATTGTGTGTCATAATTCCAGCATATACAGGGATCACAGTAACCCATTATATGTGTCATACATAGAGTATTGTGTGTCATAATTCCAGCATATACAGGACCAGCGATCACAGTAACCCATTATATGTGTCATACATAGTGTATTGTGTGTCATAATTCCAGCATATACAGGACCAGCGATCACAGTAACCCATTATATGTGTCATACATAGTGTATTTTGTGTCATAATTCCAGCATATACAGGACCAGCGATCACAGTAACCCATTATATGTGTCATACATAGTGTATTGTGTGTCATAATTCCAGCATATACAGGACCAGCGATCACAGTAACCCATTATATGTGTCATACATAGTGTATTGTGTGTCATAATTCCAGCATATACAGGGATCACAGTAACCCATTATATGTGTCATACATAGTGTATTGTGTGTCATAATTCCAGCATATACAGGACCAGCGATCACAGTAACCCATTATATGTGTCATACATAGTGTATTGTGTGTCATGTATCTAGCATATACGGGACCAGCGATCACAGTAACCCATTATATATGTCATACATAGTGTATTGTGTGTCATAATTCCAGCATATACAGGACCAGTGATCACAGTAACCCATTATATGTGTCATACATAGTGTATTGTGTGTCATAATTCCAGCATATACAGGGATCACAGTAACCCATTATATGTGTCATACATAGTGTATTGTGTGTCATAATTCCAGCATATACAGGAACAGTGATCACAGTAACCCATTATATGTGTCATACATAGTGTATTGTGTGTCATAATTTAGCATATACAGGACCAGTGATCACAGTAACCCATTATATGTGTCATACATAGTGTATTGTGTGTCATAATTCCAGCATATACAGGACCATTGATCACAGTAACCCATTATATGTGTCATACATAATGTATTGTGTGTCATAATTCCAGCATATACAGGACCAGTGATCACAGTAACCATTTTATGTGTCATACATAGTGTATTGTGTGTCATAATTCCAGCATATACAGGACCAGCAACCACAGTAACCAATTATATGTGTCATACATAGTGTATTGTGTGTCATAATTCCAGCATATACAGGGCCAGTGATCACAGTAACCCATTATATGTGTCATACATAGTGTATTGTGTGTCATAATTCCAGCATATACAGGACCAGCAATCACAGTAGCCCATTATATGTGTCATACATAATGTATTGTGTGTCATAATTCCAGCATATACAGGACCAGTGATCACAGTAACCCATTATATATGTCATACATAGTGTATTGTGTGTCATAATTCCAGCATATACAGGACCAGTGATCACAGTAACCCATAAATATGTCATACATAGTGTATTGTGTGTCATAATTCCAGCATATACAGGACCAATGATCACAGTAACCCATTATATGTGTCATACATAGTGTATTGGGTGTCATAATTCCAGCATATACAGGACCAGTGATCACAGTAACCATTTTATGTGTCATACATACTGTATTGTGTGTCATACTTCCAGCATATACAGGACCAATGATCACAGTAACCCATTATATGTGTCATACATAGCGTATTGTGTGTCATACTTCCAGCATATACAGGACCAGTGATCACAGTAACCCATTATATGTGTCATACATAGTGTATTGTGTGTCATAATTCCAGCATATACAGGACCAGTGATCACAGTAACCCATTATATGTGTCATACATAGCGTATTGTGTGTCATACTTCCAGCATATACAGGACCAGTGATCACAGTAACCCATTATATGCGTCATACATAGTGTATTGTGTGTCATAATTCCAGAATATACAGGACTAGTGATCACAGTAAGCCATTATATGTGTCATACATAGTGTATTGTGTCATAATCCCAGCATATACAGGACCAGTGATCACAGTAACCCATTATATGTGTCATACATAGTGTATTGTGTGTCATAATTCCAGCATATACAGGACCAGCGATCACAGTAACCCATTATATGTGTCATACATAGTGTATTGTGTGTCATAATTCCAGCATATACAGGACCAGCGATCACAGTAACCCATTATATGTGTCATACATAGTGTATTGTGTGTCATAATTCCAGCATATACAGGGATCACAGTAACCCATTATATGTGTCATACATAGAGTATTGTGTGTCATAATTCCAGCATATACAGGACCAGCGATCACAGAAACCCATTATATGTGTCATACATAGTGTATTGTGTGTCATAATTCCAGCATATACAGGACCAGCGATCACAGTAACCCATTATATGTGTCATACATAGTGTATTGTGTGTCATAATTCCAGCATATACAGGACCAGCGATCACAGTAACCCATTATATGTGTCATATATAGTGTATTGTGTGTCATAATTCCAGCATATACAGGGATCACAGTAACCCATTATATGTGTCATACATAGAGTATTGTGTGTCATAATTCCAGCATATACAGGACCAGCGATCACAGTAACCCATTATATGTGTCATACATAGTGTATTGTGTGTCATAATTCCAGCATATACAGGACCAGCGATCACAGTAACCCATTATATGTGTCATACATAGTGTATTGTGTGTCATAATTCCAGCATATACAGGACCAGCGATCACAGTAACCCATTATATGTGTCATACATAGTGTATTGTGTGTCATAATTCCAGCATATACAGGGATCACAGTAACCCATTATATGTGTCATACATAGTGTATTGTGTGTCATAATTCCAGCATATACAGGACCAGCGATCACAGTAACCCATTCTATGTGTCATACATAGTGTATTGTGTGTCATAATTCCAGCATATACAGGGATCACAGTAACCCATTATATGTGTCATACATAGTGTATTGTGTGTCATAATTCCAGCATATACAGGACCAGCGATCACAGTAACCCATTATATGTGTCATACATAGTGTATTGTGTGTCATAATTCCAGCATATACAGGACCAGCGATCACAGTAACCCATTATATGTGTCATACATAGTGTATTGTGTGTCATAATTCCAGCATATACAGGGATCACAGTAACCCATTATATGTGTCATACATAGAGTATTGTGTGTAATAATTCCAGCGATCACAGTAACCCATTATATGTGTCATACATAGCGTATTGTGTGTCATACTTCCAGCATATACAGGACCAGTGATCACAGTAACCCATTATATGTGTCATACATAGTGTATTGTGTATCATAATTCCAGCATATACAGGACCAGTGATCACAGTAACCCATTATATGTGTCATACATAGCGTATTGTGTGTCATAATTCCAGCATATACAGGACCAGTGATCACAGTAACCCATTATATGCGTCATACATAGTGTATTGTGTGTCATAATTCCAGAATATACAGGACTAGTGATCACAGTAAGCCATTATATGTGTCATACATAGTGTATTGTGTCATAATCCCAGCATATACAGGACCAGTGATCACAGTAACCCATTATATGTGTCATACATAGTGTATTGTGTGTCATAATTCCAGCATATACAGGACCAGCGATCACAGTAACCCATTATATGTGTCATACATAGTGTATTGTGTGTCATAATTCCAGCATATACAGGACCAGCGATCACAGTAACCCATTATATGTGTCATACATAGTGTATTGTGTGTCATAATTCCAGCATATACAGGGATCACAGTAACCCATTATATGTGTCATACATAGAGTATTGTGTGTCATAATTCCAGCATATACAGGACCAGCGATCACAGTAACCCATTATATGTGTCATACATAGTGTATTGTGTGTCATAATTCCAGCATATACAGGACCAGCGATCACAGTAACCCATTATATGTGTCATACATAGTGTATTGTGTGTCATAATTCCAGCATATACAGGACCAGCGATCACAGTAACCCATTATATGTGTCATACATAGTGTATTGTGTGTCATAATTCCAGCATATACAGGGATCACAGTAACCCATTATATGTGTCATACATAGAGTATTGTGTGTCATAATTCCAGCATATACAGGACCAGCGATCACAGTAACCCATTATATGTGTCATACATAGTGTATTGTGTGTCATAATTCCAGCATATACAGGACCAGCGATCACAGTAACCCATTATATGTGTCATACATAGTGTATTGTGTGTCATAATTCCAGCATATACAGGACCAGCGATCACAGTAACCCATTATATGTGTCATACATAGTGTATTGTGTGTCATAATTCCAGCATATACAGGGATCACAGTAACCCATTATATGTGTCATACATAGTGTATTGTGTGTCATAATTCCAGCATATACAGGACCAGCGATCACAGTAACCCATTCTATGTGTCATACATAGTGTATTGTGTGTCATAATTCCAGCATATACAGGGATCACAGTAACCCATTATATGTGTCATACATAGTGTATTGTGTGTCATAATTCCAGCATATACAGGACCAGCGATCACAGTAACCCATTATATGTGTCATACATAGTGTATTGTGTGTCATAATTCCAGCATATACAGGACCAGCGATCACAGTAACCCATTATATGTGTCATACATAGTGTATTGTGTGTCATAATTCCAGCATATACAGGGATCACAGTAACCCATTATATGTGTCATACATAGAGTATTGTGTGTCATAATTCCAGCATATACAGGACCAGCGATCACAGTAACCCATTATATGTGTCATACATAGTGTATTGTGTGTCATAATTCCAGCATATACAGGACCAGCGATCACAGTAACCCATTATATGTGTCATACATAGTGTATTGTGTGTCATAATTCCAGCATATACAGGACCAGCGATCACAGTAACCCATTATATGTGTCATACATAGTGTATTGTGTGTCATAATTCCAGCATATACAGGGATCACAGTAACCCATTATATGTGTCATACATAGTGTATTGTGTGTCATAATTCCAGCACATACAGGACCAGTGATCACAGTAACCCATTATATGTGTCATACATAGTGTATTGTGTGTCATAATTCCAGCATATACAGTACCAGTGATCACAGTAACCCATTATATGTGTCATACATAATGTATTGTGTGTCATAATTCCAGCATATACAGGACCAGTGATCACAGTAACCATTTTATGTGTCATACATAGTGTATTGTGTGTCATAATTCCAGCATATACAGGACCAGCAACCACAGTAACCAATTATATGTGTCATACATAGTGTATTGTGTGTCATAATTCCAGCATATACAGGACCAGTGATCACAGTAACCCATTATATGTGTCATACATAGTGTGTTGTGTGTCATAATTCCAGCATATACAGGACCAGCGATCACAGTAACCCATTATATGTGTCATACATAGTGTATTGTGTGTCATAATTCCAGCATATACAGGGATCACAGTAACCCATTATATGTGTCATACATAGTGTATTGTGTGTCATAATTCCAGCATATACAGGAACAGTGATCACAGTAACCCATTATATGTGTCATACATAGTGTATTGTGTGTCATAATGCCAGCATATACAGGACCAGTGATCACAGTAACCCATTATATGTGTCATACATAGTGTATTGTGTGTCATAATTCCAGCATATACAGGACCAGTGATCACAGTAACCCATTATATGTGTCATACATGATGTATTGTGTGTCATAATTCCAGCATATACAGGACCAGTGATCACAGTAACCATTTTATGTGTCATACATAGTGTATTGTGTGTCATAATTCCAGCATATACAGGACCAGCAACCACAGTAACCAATTATATGTGTCATACATAGTGTATTGTGTGTCATAATTCCAGCATATACAGGACCAGTGATCACAGTAACCCATTATATATGTCATACATAGTGTATTGTGTGTCATAATTCCAGCATATACAGGACAAGTGATCACAGTAACCCATTAAATATGTCATACATAGTGTATTGTGTGTCATAATTCCAGCATATACAGGACCAATGATCACAGTAACCCATTATATGTGTCATACATAGTGTATTGGGTGTCATAATTCCAGCATATACAGGACCAGTGATCACAGTAACCATTTTATGTGTCATACATACTGTATTGTGTGTCATACTTCCAGCATATACAGGACCAATGATCACAGTAACCCATTATATGTGTCATACATAGCGTATTGTGTGTCATACTTCCAGCATATACAGGACCAGTGATCACAGTAACCCATTATATGTGTCATACATAGTGTATTGTGTGTCATAATTCCAGCATATACAGGACCAGTGATCACAGTAACCCATTATATGTGTCATACATAGCGTATTGTGTGTCATACTTCCAGCATATACAGGACCAGTGATCACAGTAACCCATTATATGCGTCATACATAGTGTATTGTGTGTCATAATTCCAGAATATACAGGACTAGTGATCACAGTAAGCCATTATATGTGTCATACATAGTGTATTGTGTCATAATCCCAGCATATACAGGACCAGTGATCACAGTAACCCATTATATGTGTCATACATAGTGTATTGTGTGTCATAATTCCAGCATATACAGGGCCAGTGATCACAGTAACCCATTATATGTGTCATACATAGTGTATTGTGTGTCATAATTCCAGCATATACAGGACCAGCGATCACAGTAACCCATTATATGTGTCATACATAGTGTATTGTGTGTCATAATTCCAGCATATACAGGACCAGCGATCACAGTAACCCATTATATGTGTCATACATAGTGTATTGTGTGTCATAATTCCAGCATATACAGGACCAGCGATCACAGTAACCCATTATATGTGTCATACATAGTGTATTGTGTGTCATAATTCCAGCATATACAGGGATCACAGTAACCCATTATATGTGTCATACGTAGAGTATTGTGTGTCATAATTCCAGCATATACAGGACCAGCGATCACAGTAACCCATTATATGTGTCATACATAGTGTATTGTGTGTCATAATTCCAGCATATACAGGCCCAGCGATCACAGTAACCCATTATATGTGTCATACATAGTGTATTGTGTGTCATAATTCCAGCATATACAGGACCAGCGATCACAGTAACCCATTATATGTGTCATACATAGTGTATTGTGTGTCATAATTCCAGCATATACAGGGATCACAGTAACCCATTATATGTGTCATACATAGTGTATTTTGTGTCATAATTCCAGCATATACAGGACCAGCGATCACAGTAACCCATTCTATGTGTCATACATAGTGTATTGTGTGTCATAATTCCAGCATATACAGGGATCACAGTAACCCATTATATGTGTCATACATAGTGTATTGTGTGTCATAATTCCAGCATATACAGGACCAGCGATCACAGTAACCCATTATATGTGTCATACATAGTGTATTGTGTGTCATAATTCCAGCATATACAGGACCAGCGATCACAGTAACCCATTATATGTGTCATACATAGTGTATTGTGTGTCATAATTCCAGCATATACAGGGATCACAGTAACCCATTATATGTGTCATACATAGAGTATTGTGTGTCATAATTCCAGCATATACAGGACCAGCGATCACAGTAACCCATTATATGTGTCATACATAGTGTATTGTGTGTCATAATTCCAGCATATACAGGACCAGCGATCACAGTAACCCATTATATGTGTCATACATAGTGTATTGTGTGTCATAATTCCAGCATATACAGGACCAGCGATCACAGTAACCCATTATATGTGTCATACATAGTGTATTGTGTGTCATAATTCCAGCATATACAGGGATCACAGTAACCCATTATATGTGTCATACATAGTGTATTGTGTGTCATAATTCCAGCATATACAGGACCAGCGATCACAGTAACCCATTATATGTGTCATACATAGTGTATTGTGTGTCATAATTCCAGCATATACAGGACCAGTGATCACAGTAACGCATTATATGTGTCATACATAGTGTGTTGTGTGTCATAATTCCAGCATATACAGGACCAGCGATCACAGTAACCCATTATATGTGTCATACATAGTGTATTGTGTGTCATAATTCCAGCATATACAGGGATCACAGTAACCCATTATATGTGTCATACATAGTGTATTGTGTGTCATAATTCCAGCATATACAGGACCAGTGATCACAGTAACCCATTATATGTGTCATACATAGTGTATTGTGTGTCATAATTCCAGCATATACAGGACCAGCAATCACAGTAGCCCATTATATGTGTCATACATAATGTATTGTGTGTCATAATTCCAGCATATACAGGACCAGTGATCACAGTAACCCATTATATGTGTCATACATAATGTATTGTGTGTCATAATTCCAGCATATACAGGACCAGTGATCACAGTAACCATTTTATGTGTCATACATAGTGTATTGTGTGTCATAATTCCAGCATATACAGGACCAGTGATCACAGTAACCCATTATATGTGTCATACATAATGTATTGTGTGTCATAATTCCAGCATATACAGGACCAGTGATCACAGTAACCCATTATATATGTCATACATAGTGTATTGTGTGTCATAATTCCAGCATATACAGGACCAGTGATCACAGTAACCCATTAAATATGTCATACATAGTGTATTGTGTGTCATAATTCCAGCATATACAGGACCAATGATCACAGTAACCCATTATATGTGTCATACATAGTGTATTGGGTGTCATAATTCCAGCATATACAGGACCAGTGATCACAGTAACCATTTTATGTGTCATACATACTGTATTGTGTGTCATACTTCCAGCATATACAGGACCAATGATCACAGTAACCCATTATATGTGTCATACATAGCGTATTGTGTGTCATACTTCCAGCATATACAGGACCAGTGATCACAGTAACCCATTATATGTGTCATACATAGTGTATTGTGTGTCATAATTCCAGCATATACAGGACCAGTGATCACAGTAACCCATTAAATATGTCATACATAGTGTATTGTGTGTCATAATTAAAGCATATACAGGACCAATGATCACAGTAACCCATTATATGTGTCATACATAGTGTATTGGGTGTCATAATTCCAGCATATACAGGACCAGTGATCACAGTAACCATTTTATGTGTCATACATACTGTATTGTGTGTCATACTTCCAGCATATACAGGACCAATGATCACAGTAACCCATTATATGTGTCATACATAGCGTATTGTGTGTCATACTTCCAGCATATACAGGACCAGTGATCACAGTAACCCATTATATGTGTCATACATAGTGTATTGTGTGTCATAATTCCAGCATATACAGGACCAGTGATCACAGTAACCCATTATATGTGTCATACATAGCGTATTGTGTGTCATAATTCCAGAATATACAGGACTAGTGATCACAGTAAGCCATTATATGTGTCATACATAGTGTATTGTGTCATAATCCCAGCATATACAGGACCAGTGATCACAGTAACCCATTATATGTGTCATACATAGTGTATTGTGTGTCATAATTCCAGCATATACAGGGCCAGTGATCACAGTAACCCATTATATGTGTCATACATAGTGTATTGTGTGTCATAATTCCAGCATATACAGGACCAGTGATCACAGTAACCCATTATATATGTCATACATAGTGTATTGTGTGTAATAATTCCAGCATGTACAGGACCAGTGATCACAGTAACCCATTATATGTGTCATATATAGTGTATTGTGTGTCATGTATCCAGCATATACAGGACCAGTGATCACAGTCACCCATTATATGTGTCATATATAGTGTATTGTGTGTCATGTATCCAGCATATACAGGACCAGTGATCACAGTAACCATTATATGTGTCACATATAGTGTATTGTGTGTCATGTATTCAGCATATACAGGACCAGTGATCACAGTAACCCATTATATGTGTCATACATAGTGTATTGTGTGTCATAATTCCAGCATATACAGGACCAGTGATCACAGTAACCCATTATATGTGTCATACATAGTGTATTGTGTGTCATAATTCCAGCATATACAGGACCAGTGATCACAGTAACCCATTATATGTGTCATACATAGTGTATTGTGTGTCATAATTCCAGCATACACAGGACCAGTGATCACAGTAACCCATTATATGTGTCATACATAGTGTATTGTGTGTCATAATTCCAGCATATACAGGACCAGTGATCACAGTAACCCATTATATGTGTCATATATAGTGTATTGTGTGTCATGTATCCAGCATATACAGGACCAGTCATCACAGTAACCATTATATGCATCATACATAGTGTATTGTGTGTCATGTATCCAGCATATACAGGACCAGTGATCACAGTAACCCATTATATGTGTCATATATAGTGTATTGTGTGTCATGTATCCAGCATATACAGGACCAGTGATCACAGTAACCATTATATGTGTCATACATAGTGTATTGTGTGTCATGTATCCAGCATATACAGGACCAGTGATCACAGTAACCATTACATGCATCATACATAGTGTATTGTGTGTCATCATTCCAGCATATACAGGACCAGTGATCACAGTAACCCATTATATGTGTCATATATAGTGTATTGTGTGTCATGTATCCAGCATATACAGGACCAGTGATCACAGTAACCATTATATGCATCATACATAGTGTATTGTGTGTCATAATTCCAGCATATACAGGACCAGCGATCACAGTAACCCATTATATGTGTCATACATAGTGTATTGTGTGTCATCATTCCAGCATATACAGGACCAGCGATCACAGTAACCCATTATGTGTATCATACATAGTGTATTGTGTGTGATAATTCCAGCATATACAGGACCAGTGATCACAGTAACCCATTATATGTGTCATACATAGTGTATTGTGTGTCATAATTCCAGCATATACAGGGATCACAGTAACCCATTATATGTGTCATACATAGTGTATTGTGTGTCATAATTCCAGCATATACAGGACCAGCGATCACAGTAACCCATTCTATGTGTCATACATAGTTTATTGTGTGTCATAATTCCAGCATATACAGGGATCACAGTAACCCATTATATGTGTCATACATAGTGTATTGTGTGTCATAATTCCAGCATATACAGGACCAGCGATCACAGTAACCCATTATATGTGTCATACATAGTGTATTGTGTGTCATAATTCCAGCATATACAGGACCAGCGATCACAGTAACCCATTATATGTGTCATACATAGTGTATTGTGTGTCATAATTCCAGCATATACAGGGATCACAGTAACCCATTATATGTGTCATACATAGAGTATTGTGTGTCATAATTCCAGCATATACAGGACCAGCGATCACAGTAACCCATTATATGTGTCATACATAGTGTATTGTGTGTCATAATTCCAGCATATACAGGACCAGCGATCACAGTAACCCATTATATGTGTCATACATAGTGTATTGTGTGTCATAATTCCAGCATATACAGGACCAGCGATCACAGTAACCCATTATATGTGTCATACATAGTGTATTGTGTGTCATAATTCCAGCATATACAGGGATCACAGTAACCCATTATATGTGTCATACATAGTGTATTGTGTGTCATAATTCCAGCATATACAGGACCAGCGATCACAGTAACCCATTATATGTGTCATACATAGTGTATTGTGTGTCATAATTCCAGCATATACAGGACCAGTGATCACAGTAACCCATTATATGTGTCATACATAGTGTGTTGTGTGTCATAATTCCAGCATATACAGGACCAGCGATCACAGTAACCCATTATATGTGTCATACATAGTGTATTGTGTGTCATAATTCCAGCATATACAGGGATCACAGTAACCCATTATATGTGTCATACATAGTGTATTGTGTGTCATAATTCCAGCATATACAGGACCAGTGATCACAGTAACCCATTATATGTGTCATACATAGTGTATTGTGTGTCATAATTCCAGCATATACAGGACCAGCAATCACAGTAGCCCATTATATGTGTCATACATAATGTATTGTGTGTCATAATTGCAGCATATACAGGACCAGTGATCACAGTAACCCATTATATGTGTCATACATAGTGTATTGTGTGGCATAATTCCAGCATATACAGGACCAGCGATCACAGTAACCCATTATATGTTTCATACATAATGTATTGTGTGTCATAATTCCAGCATATACAGGACCAGTGATCACAGTAACCATTTTATGTGTCATACATAGTGTATTGTGTGTCATAATTCCAGCATATACAGGACCAGCAACCACAGTAACCAATTATATGTGTCATACATAGTGTATTGTGTGTCATAATTCCAGCATATACAGGACCAGTGATCACAGTAACCCATTATATATGTCATACATAGTGTATTGTGTGTCATAATTCCAGCATATACAGGACCAGTGATCACAGTAACCCATTAAATATGTCATACATAGTGTATTGTGTGTCATAATTCCAGCATATACAGGACCAATGATCACAGTAACCCATTATATGTGTCAAACATAGTGTATTGGGTGTCATAATTCCAGCATATACAGGACCAGTGATCACAGTAACCATTTTATGTGTCATACATACTGTATTGTGTGTCATACTTCCAGCATATACAGGACCAATGATCACAGTAACCCATTATATGTGTCATACATAGCGTATTCTGTGTCATACTTCCAGCATATACAGGACCAGTGATCACAGTAACCCATTATATGTGTCATACATAGTGTATTGTGTGTCATAATTCCAGCATATACAGGACCAGTGATCACAGTAACCCATTATATGTGTCATACATAGCGTATTGTGTGTCATACTTCCAGCATATACAGGACCAGTGATCACAGTAACCCATTATATGCGTCATACATAGTGTATTGTGTGTCATAATTCCAGAATATACAGGACTAGTGATCACAGTAAGCCATTATATGTGTCATACATAGTGTATTGTGTCATAATCCCAGCATATACAGGACCAGTGATCACAGTAACCCATTATATGTGTCATACATAGTGTATAGTGTGTCATAATTCCAGCATATACAGGGCCAGTGATCACAGTAACCCATTATATGTGTCATACATAGTGTATTGTGTGTCATAATTCCAGCATATACAGGACCAGCGATCACAGTAACCCATTATATGTGTCATACATAGTGTATTGTGTGTCATAATTCCAGCATATACAGGACCAGCGATCACAGTAACCCATTATATGTGTCATACATAGTGTATTGTGTGTCATAATTCCAGCATATACAGGACCAGCGATCACAGTAACCCATTATATGTGTCATACATAGTGTATTGTGTGTCATAATTCCAGCATATACAGGGATCACAGTAACCCATTATATGTGTCATACATAGAGTATTGTGTGTCATAATTCCAGCATATACAGGACCAGCGATCACAGTAACCCATTATATGTGTCATACAGAGTGTATTGTGTGTCATAATTCCAGCATATACAGGACCAGCGATCACAGTAACCCATTATATGTGTCATACATAGTGTATTGTGTGTCATAATTCCAGCATATACAGGACCAGCGATCACAGTAACCCATTATATGTGTCATACATAGTGTATTGTGTGTCATAATTCCAGCATATACAGGGATCACAGTAACCCATTATATGTGTCATACATAGTGTATTGTGTGTCATAATTCCAGCATATACAGGACCAGCGATCACAGTAACCCATTCTATGTGTCATACATAGTGTATTGTGTGTCATAATTCCAGCATATACAGGGATCACAGTAACCCATTATATGTGTCATACATAGTGTATTGTGTGTCATAATTCCAGCATATACAGGACCAGCGATCACAGTAACCCATTATATGTGTCATACATAGTGTATTGTGTGTCATAATTCCAGCATATACAGGACCAGCGATCACAGTAACCCATTATATGTGTCATACATAGTGTATTGTGTGTCATAATTCCAGCATATACAGGACCAGCGATCACAGTAACCCATTATATGTGTCATACATAGTGTATTGTATGTCATAATTCCAGCATATACAGGGATCACAGTAACCCATTATATGTGTCATACATAGTGTATTGTGTGTCATAATTCCAGCATATACAGGACCAGCGATCACAGTAACCTATTATATGTGTCATACATAGTGTATTGTGTGTCATAATTCCAGCATATACAGGACCAGCAATCACAGTAGCCCATTATATGTGTCATACATAGTGTATTGTGTGTCATAATTCCAGCATATACAGGACCAGTGATCACAGTAACCCATTATATGTGTCATACATAATGTATTGTGTGTCATAATTCCAGCATATACAGGACCAGTGATCACAGTAACCATTTTATGTGTCATACATAGTCTATTGTGTGTCATAATTCCAGCATATACAGGACCAGCAACCACAGTAACCAATTATATGTGTCATACATAGTGTATTGTGTGTCATAATTCCAGCATATACAGTACCAGTGATCACAGTAACCCATTATATGTGTCATACATAGTGTATTGTGTGTCATAATTCCAGCATATACAGGAACAGTGATCACAGTAACCCATTATATGTGTCATACATAGTGTATTGTGTGTCATAATTCCAGCATATACAGGACCAGTGATCACAGTAACCCATTAAATATGTCATACATAGTGTATTGTGTGTCATAATTCCAGCATATACAGGACCAATGATCACAGTAACCCATTATATGTGTCATACATAGTGTATTGGGTGTCATAATTCCAGCATATACAGGACCAGTGATCACAGTAACCATTTTATGTGTCATACATACTGTATTGTGTGTCATACTTCCAGCATATACAGGACCAATGATCACAGTAACCCATTATATGTGTCATACATAGCGTATTGTGTGTCATACTTCCAGCATATACAGGACCAGTGATCACAGTAACCCATTATATGTGTCATACATAGTGTATTGTGTGTCATAATTCCAGCATATACAGGACCAGTGATCACAGTAACCCATTATATGTGTCATACATAGCGTATTGTGTATCATACTTCCAGCATATACAGGACCAGTGATCACAGTAACCCATTATATGCGTCATACATAGTGTATTGTGTGTCATAATTCCAGAATATACAGGACTAGTGATCACAGTAAGCCATTATATGTGTCATACATAGTGTATTGTGTCATAATCCCAGCATATACAGGACCAGTGATCACAGTAACCCATTATATGTGTCATACATAGTGTATTGTGTGTCATAATTCCAGCATATACAGGGCCAGTGATCACAGTAACCCATTATATGTGCCATACATAGTGTATTGTGTGTCATAATTCCAGCATATACAGGACCAGCGATCACAGTAACCCATTATATGAGTCATACATAGTGTATTGTGTGTCATCATTCCAGCATATACAGGACCAGCGATCCCAGTAACCCATTATGTGTATCATACATAGTGTATTGTGTGTGATAATTCCAGCATATACAGGACCAGTGATCACAGTAACCCATTATATGTGTCATACATAGTGTATTGTGTGTCATAATTCCACCATATACAGGACCAGCGATCACAGTAACACATTATATGTGTCATACATAGTGTATTGTGTGTCATATATCCAGCATATACAGGACCAGTGATCACAGTCACCCATTATATGTGTCATACATAGTGTATTGTGTGTCATAATTCCAGCATATACAGGACCAGTGATCACAGTAACCCATTACATGTGTCATACAAAGTGTATTGTGTGTCATAATTCCAGCATATACAGGACCAGTGATCACAGTTACCCATTATATGTGTCATACATAGTGTATTGTGTGTCATAATTCCAGCATATACAGGACCAGTGATCACAGTAACCCATTATATGTGTCATACATAGTGTATTGTGTGTCATGTATCCAGCATATACAGGACCAGTGATCACAGTAACCCATTATATGTGTCATACATAGTGTGTTGTGTGTCATGTATCCAGCATATACAGGACCAGTGATCACAGTAACCCATTATATGTGTCATACATAGTGTATTGTGTGTCATAATTCCAGCATATACAGGACCAGTGATCACAGTAACCCATTATATGTGTCATACATAGTGTATTGTGTGTCATGTATCCAGCATATACAGGACCAGTGATCACAGTAGCCATTATATGCATCATACATAGTGTATTGTGTGTCATAATTCCAGCATATACAGGACCAGTGATCACAGTAACCCATTATATGTGTCATACATAGTGTATTGTGTGTCATAATTCCAGCATATACAGGACCAGCGATCACAGTAACCCATTATATGTGTCATACATAGTGTATTGTGTGTTATAATTCCAGCATATACAGGGCCAGTGATCACAGTAACCCATTATATGTGTCATACATAATGTATTGTGTGTCATGTATCCAGCATATACAGGACCAGTGATCACAGTAACCCATTATATGTGTCATACATAGTGTATTGTGTGTCATGTATCCAACATATACAGGACCAGTGATCACAGTAACCCATTATATGTGTCATACATAGTGTATTGTGTGTCATGTATCCAGCATATACAGGACCAGTGATCACAGTAACCCATTATATGTGTCATACATAGTGTATTGTGTGTCATGTATCCAGCATATACAGGACCAGTGATCACAGTAACCCATTATATGTGTCATACATAGTGTATTGTGTGTCATGTATCCAGCATATACAGGGCTAGTGATCACAGTAACCCATTATATGTGTCATACATAGTGTATTGTGTATCATGTATCCAGCATATACAGGACCAGTGATCACAGTAACCATTATATGCATCATACATAGTGTATTGTGTGTCATCATTCCAGCATATACAGGACCAGTGATCACAGTAACCCATTATATGTGTCATATATAGTGTATTGTGTGTCATGTATCCAGCATATACAGGACCAGTGATCACAGTAACCATTATATGCATCATACATAGTGTATTGTGTGTCATAATTCCAGCATATACAGGACCAGCGATCACAGTAACCCATTATGTGTCATACATAGTGTATTGTGTGTCATCATTCCAGCATATACAGGACCAGCGATCACAGTAACCCATTATGTGTATCTTCCATAGTGTATTGTGTGTGATATTTCCAGCATATACAGGACCAGTGATCACAGTAACCCATTATATGTGTCATACAAAGTGTATTGTGTGTCATAATTCCACCATATACAGGACCAGCGATCACAGTAACACATTATATGTGTCATACATAGTGTATTGTGTGTCATATATCCAGCATATACAGGACCAGTGATCACAGTAACCCATTATATGTGTCATACATAGTGTATTGTGTGTCATAATTCCAGCATATACAGGACCAGTGATCACAGTAACCCATTACAAGTGTCATACAAAGTGTATTGTGTGTCATAATTCCAGCATATACAGGACCAGTGATCACAGTTACCCATTATATGTGTCATACATAGTGTATTGTGTGTCATAATTCCAGCATATACAGGACCAGTGATCACAGTAACCCATTATATGTGTCATACATAGTGTATTGTGTGTCATGTATCCAGCATATACAGGACCAGTGATCACAGTAACCATTATATGCATCATACATAGTGTATTGTGTGTCATAATTCCAGCATATACAGGACCAGTGATCACAGTAACCCATTATATGTGTCATACATAGTGTATTGTGTGTCATAATTCCAGCATATACAGGACCAGTGATCACAGTAACCCATTATATGTGTCATACATAGTGTATTGTGTGTCATAATTCCAGCATATACAGGACCAGCGATCACAGTAACCCATTATATGTGTCATACATAGTGTATTGTGTGTCATAATTCCAGCATATACAGGACCAGCGATCACAGTAACCCATTATATGTGTCATACATAGTGTATTGTGTGTCATAATTCCAGCATATACAGGACCAGTGATCACAGTAACCCATTATATGTGTCATACATAGTGTATTGTGTGTCATCATTCCAGCATATACAGGACCAGTGATCACAGTAACCCATTATATGTGTCATACATAGTGTATTGTGTGTCATAATTCCAGCATATACAGGACCAGCGATCACAGTAACCCATTATATGTGTCATACATAGTGTATTGTGTGTCATGTATCCAGCATATACAGGGCCAGTGATCACAGTAACCCATTATATGTGTCATACATAGTGTATTGTGTGTCATGTTTCCAGCATATACAGGACCAGTGATCACAGTAACCCATTATATGTGTCATACATAGTGTATTGTGTGTCATAATTCCAGCATATACAGGACCAGTGATCACAGTAACCCATTATATGTGTCTTACATAGTGTATTGTGTGTTATAATTCCAGCATATACAGGGCCAGTGATCACAGTAACCCATTATATGTGTCAAACATAGTGTATTGTGTGTCATGTATCCAGCATATACAGGACCAGTGATCACAGTAACCCATTATATGTGTCATACATAGTGTATTGTGTGTCATGTATCCAGCATATACAGGGCCAGTGATCACAGTAACCCATTATATGTGTCATACATAGTGTATTGTGTGTCATGTATCCAGCATATACAGGACCAGTGATCACAGTAACCCATTATATGTGTCATACATAGTGTATTGTGTGTCATAATTCCAGCATATACAGGACCAGCGATCACAGTAACCCATTATATGTGTCATACATAGTGTATTGTGTGTCATAATTCCAGCATATACAGGACCAGCGATCACAGTAACCCATTATATGTGTCATACATAGTGTATTGTGTGTCATAATTCCAGCATATACAGGGATCACAGTAACCCATTATATGTGTCATACATAGTGTATTGTGTGTCATAATTCCAGCATATACAGGACCAGCGATCACAGTAACCCATTCTATGTGTCATACATAGTGTATTGTGTGTCATAATTCCAGCATATACAGGGATCACAGTAACCCATTATATGTGTCATACATAGTGTATTGTGTGTCATAATTCCAGCATATACAGGACCAGCGATCACAGTAACCCATTATATGTGTCATACATAGTGTATTGTGTGTCATAATTCCAGCATATACAGGACCAGCGATCACAGTAACCCATTATATGTGTCATACATAGTGTATTGTGTGTCATAATTCCAGCATATACAGGACCAGCGATCACAGTAACCCATTATATGTGTCATACATAGTGTATTGTGTGTCATAATTCCAGCATATACAGGGATCACAGTAACCCATTATATGTGTCATACATAGTGTATTGTGTGTCATAATTCCAGCATATACAGGACCAGCGATCACAGTAACCTATTATATGTGTCATACATAGTGTATTGTGTGTCATAATTCCAGCATATACAGGACCAGCAATCACAGTAGCCCATTATATGTGTCATACATAGTGTATTGTGTGTCATAATTCCAGCATATACAGGACCAGTGATCACAGTAACCCATTATATGTGTCATACATAATGTATTGTGTGTCATAATTCCAGCATATACAGGACCAGTGATCACAGTAACCATTTTATGTGTCATACATAGTGTATTGTGTGTCATAATTCCAGCATATACAGGACCAGCAACCACAGTAACCAATTATATGTGTCATACATAGTGTATTGTGTGTCATAATTCCAGCATATACAGTACCAGTGATCACAGTAACCCATTATATGTGTCATACATAGTGTATTGTGTGTCATAATTCCAGCATATACAGGAACAGTGATCACAGTAACCCATTATATGTGTCATACATAGTGTATTGTGTGTCATAATTCCAGCATATACAGGACCAGTGATCACAGTAACCCATTAAATATGTCATACATAGTGTATTGTGTGTCATAATTCCAGCATATACAGGACCAATGATCACAGTAACCCATTATATGTGTCATACATAGTGTATTGGGTGTCATAATTCCAGCATATACAGGACCAGTGATCACAGTAACCATTTTATGTGTCATACATACTGTATTGTGTGTCATACTTCCAGCATATACAGGACCAATGATCACAGTAACCCATTATATGTGTCATACATAGCGTATTGTGTGTCATACTTCCAGCATATACAGGACCAGTGATCACAGTAACCCATTATATGTGTCATACATAGTGTATTGTGTGTCATAATTCCAGCATATACAGGACCAGTGATCACAGTAACCCATTATATGTGTCATACATAGCGTATTGTGTATCATACTTCCAGCATATACAGGACCAGTGATCACAGTAACCCATTATATGCGTCATACATAGTGTATTGTGTGTCATAATTCCAGAATATACAGGACTAGTGATCACAGTAAACCATTATATGTGTCATACATAGTGTATTGTGTCATAATCCCAGCATATACAGGACCAGTGATCACAGTAACCCATTATATGTGTCATACATAGTGTATTGTGTGTCATAATTCCAGCATATACAGGGCCAGTGATCACAGTAACCCATTATATGTGTCATACATAGTGTATTGTGTCATAATTCCAGCATATACAGGACCAGCGATCACAGTAACCCATTATATGAGTCATACATAGTGTATTGTGTGTCATCATTCCAGCATATACAGGACCAGCGATCCCAGTAACCCATTATGTGTATCATACATAGTGTATTGTGTGTGATAATTCCAGCATATACAGGACCAGTGATCACAGTAACCCATTATATGTGTCATACATAGTGTATTGTGTGTCATAATTCCACCATATACAGGACCAGCGATCACAGTAACACATTATATGTGTCATACATAGTGTATTGTGTGTCATATATCCAGCATATACAGGACCAGTGATCACAGTTACCCATTATATGTGTCATACATAGTGTATTGTGTGTCATAATTCCAGCATATACAGGACCAGTGATCACAGTAACCCATTATATGTGTCATACATAGTGTATTGTGTGTCATGTATCCAGCATATACAGGACCAGTGATCACAGTAACCCATTATATGTGTCATACATAGTGTGTTGTGTGTCATGTATCCAGCATATACAGGACCAGTGATCACAGTAACCCATTATATGTGTCATACATAGTGTATTGTGTGTCATAATTCCAGCATATACAGGACCAGTGATCACAGTAACCCATTATATGTGTCATACATAGTGTATTGTGTGTCATGTATCCAGCATATACAGGACCAGTGATCACAGTAGCCATTATATGCATCATACATAGTGTATTGTGTGTCATAATTCCAGCATATACAGGACCAGTGATCACAGTAACCCATTATATGTGTCATACATAGTGTATTGTGTGTCATAATTCCAGCA
Source organism: Taudactylus pleione (assembly GCA_031769625.1). NCBI lineage: Eukaryota > Metazoa > Chordata > Amphibia > Anura > Myobatrachidae > Taudactylus > Taudactylus pleione. The sequence continues at coordinate 477,668 of JAUIMM010001445.1, forward strand.
TATACAGGACCAGCGATCACAGTAACCCATTATATGTGTCATACATAGTGTATTGTGTGTTATAATTCCAGCATATACAGGGCCAGTGATCACAGTAACCCATTATATGTGTCATACATAGTGTATTGTGTGGCATGTATCCAGCATATACAGGACCAGTGATCACAGTAACCCATTATATGTGTCATACATAGTGTATTGTGTGTCATGTATCCAACATATACAGGACCAGTGATCACAGTAACCCATTATATGTGTCATACATAGTGTATTGTGTGTCATGTATCCAGCATATACAGGACCAGTGATCACAGTAACCCATTATATGTGTCATACATAGTGTATTGTGTGTCATGTATCCAGCATATACAGGACCAGTGATCACAGTAACCCATTATATGTGTCATACATAGTGTATTGTGTGTCATGTATCCAGCATATACAGGGCTAGTGATCACAGTAACCCATTATATGTGTCATACATAGTGTATTGTGTATCATGTATCCAGCATATACAGGACCAGTGATCACAGTAACCATTATATGCATCATACATAGTGTATTGTGTGTCATCATTCCAGCATATACAGGACCAGTGATCACAGTAACCCATTATATGTGTCATATATAGTGTATTGTGTGTCATGTATCCAGCATATACAGGACCAGTGATCACAGTAACCATTATATGCATCATACATAGTGTATTGTGTGTCATAATTCCAGCATATACAGGACCAGCGATCACAGTAACCCATTATATGTGTCATACATAGTGTATTGTGTGTCATCATTCCAGCATATACAGGACCAGCGATCACAGTAACCCATTATGTGTATCTTCCATAGTGTATTGTGTGTGATATTTCCAGCATATACAGGACCAGTGATCACAGTAACCCATTATATGTGTCATACAAAGTGTATTGTGTGTCATAATTCCACCATATACAGGACCAGCGATCACAGTAACACATTATATGTGTCATACATAGTGTATTGTGTGTCATATATCCAGCATATACAGGACCAGTGATCACAGTAACCCATTATATGTGTCATACATAGTGTATTGTGTGTCATAATTCCAGCATATACAGGACCAGTGATCACAGTAACCCATTACAAGTGTCATACAAAGTGTATTGTGTGTCATAATTCCAGCATATACAGGACCAGTGATCACAGTTACCCATTATATGTGTCATACATAGTGTATTGTGTGTCATAATTCCAGCATATACAGGACCAGTGATCACAGTAACCCATTATATGTGTCATACATAGTGTATTGTGTGTCATGTATCCAGCATATACAGGACCAGTGATCACAGTAACCATTATATGCATCATACATAGTGTATTGTGTGTCATAATTCCAGCATATACAGGACCAGTGATCACAGTAACCCATTATATGTGTCATACATAGTGTATTGTGTGTCATAATTCCAGCATATACAGGACCAGTGATCACAGTAACCCATTATATGTGTCATACATAGTGTATTGTGTGTCATAATTCCAGCATATACAGGACCAGCGATCACAGTAACCCATTATATGTGTCATACATAGTGTATTGTGTGTCATAATTCCAGCATATACAGGACCAGTGATCACAGTAACCCATTATATGTGTCATACATAGTGTATTGTGTGTCATCATTCCAGCATATACAGGACCAGTGATCACAGTAACCCATTATATGTGTCATACATAGTGTATTGTGTGTCATAATTCCAGCATATACAGGACCAGCGATCACAGTAACCCATTATATGTGTCATACATAGTGCATTGTGTGTCATGTATCCAGCATATACAGGACCAGTGATCACAGTAACCCATTATATGTGTCATACATAGTGTATTGTGTGTCATAATTCCAGCATATACAGGACCAGTGATCACAGTAACCCATTATATGTGTCTTACATAGTGTATTGTGTGTTATAATTCCAGCATATACAGGGCCAGTGATCACAGTAACCCATTATATGTGTCATACATAGTGTATTGTGTGTCATGTATCCAGCATATACAGGACCAGTGATCACAGTAACCCATTATATGTGTCATACATAGTGTATTGTGTGTCATGTATCCAGCATATACAGGGCCAGTGATCACAGTAACCCATTATATGTGTCATACATAGTGTATTGTGTGTCATGTATCCAGCATATACAGGACCAGTGATCACAGTAACCCATTATATGTGTCATACATAGTGTATTGTGTGTCATAATTCCAGCATATACAGGACCAGTGATCACAGTAACCCATTATATGTGTCTTACATAGTGTATTGTGTGTTATAATTCCAGCATATACAGGGCCAGTGATCACAGTAACCCATTATATGTGTCATACATAGTGTATTGTGTGTCATGTATCCAGCATATACAGGACCAGTGATCACAGTAACCCATTATATGTGTCATACATAGTGTATTGTGTGTCATGTATCCAGCATATACAGGACCAGTGATCACAGTAACCCATTATATGTGTCATACATAGTGTATTGTGTGTCATGTATCCAGCATATACAGGACCAGTGATCACAGTAACACATTATATGTGTCATACATAGTGTATTGTGTGTTATAATTCCAGCATATACAGGGCCAGTGATCACAGTAACCCATTATATGTGTCATACATAGTGTATTGTGTGTCATGTATCCAACATATACAGGACCAGTGATCACAGTAACCCATTATATGTGTCATACATAGTGTATTGTGTGTCATGTATCCAGCATATACAGGACCAGTGATCACAGTAACCCATTATATGTGTCATACATAGTGTATTGTGTGTCATGTATCCAGCATATACAGGACCAGCGATCACAGTAACCCATTATATGTGTCATACATAGTGTATTGTGTGTCATAATTCCAGCATATACAGGACCAGTGATCACAGTAACCCATTATATGTGTCATACATAGTGTATTGTGTGTCATGTATCCAGCATATACAGGACCAGCGATCACAGTAACCCATTATATGTGTCATACATAGTGTATTGTGTGTCATAATTCCAGCATATACAGGACCAGTGATCACAGTAACCCATTATATGTGTCATACATAGTGTATTGTGTGTCATCATTCCAGCATATACAGGACCAGTGATCACAGTAACCCATTATATGTGTCATACATAGTGTATTGTGTGTCATAATTCCAGCATATACAGGACCAGCGATCACAGTAACCCATTATATGTGTCATACATAGTGTATTGTGTGTTATAATTCCAGCATATACAGGGCCAGTGATCACAGTAACCTATTATATGTGTCATACATAGTGTATTGTGTGTCATGTATCCAGCATATACAGGACCAGTGATCACAGTAACCCATTATATGTGTCATACATAGTGTATTGTGTGTCATGTATCCAGCATATACAGGACCAGTGATCACAGTAACCCATTATATGTGTCATACATAGTGTATTGTGTGTCATGTATCCAGCATATACAGGACCAGTGATCACAGTAACTCATTATATGTGTCATACATAGTGTATTGTGTGTCATGTATCCAGCATATACAGGACCAGTGATCACAGTAACCCATTATATGTGTCATACATAGTGTATTGTGTGTCATGTATCCAGCATATACAGGACCAGTGATCACAGTAACCATTATATGCATCATACATAATGTATTGTGTGTCATAATTCCAGCATATACAGGACCAGTGATCACAGTAACCCATTATATGTGTCATACATAGTGTATTGTGTGTCATAATTCCAGCATATACAGGACCAGTGATCACAGTAACCCATTATATGTGTCATACATAGTGTATTGTGTGTCATAATTCCAGCATATACAGGACCAGCGATCACAGTAACCCATTATATGTGTCATACATAGTGTATTGTGTGTTATAATTCCAGCATATACAGGGCCAGTGATCACAGTAACCCATTATATGTGTCATACATAGTGTATTGTGTGTCATGTATCCAGCATATACAGGACCAGTGATCACAGTAACCCATTATATGTGTCATACATAGTGTATTGTGTGTCATAATTCCAGCATATACAGGACCAGTGATCACAGTAACCCATTATATGTGTCATACATAGTGTTTTGTGTGTTATAATTTCAGCATATACAGGGCCAGTGATCACAGTAACCCATTATATGTGTCATACATAGTGTATTGTGTGTCATGTATCCAGCATATACAGGACCAGTGATCACAGTAACCCATTATATGTGTCATACATAGTGTATTGTGTGTCATGTATCCAGCATATACAGGACCAGTGATCACAGTAACCCATTATATGTGTCATACATAGTGTATTGTGTGTCATAATTCCAGCATATACAGGACCAGTGATCACAGTAACCCATTATATGTGTCATACATAGTGTATTGTGTGTTATAATTCCAGCATATACAGGGCCAGTGATCACAGTAACCCATTATATGTGTCATAAATAGTGTATTGTGTGTCATGTATCCAGCATATACAGGACCAGTGATCACAGTAACCCATTATATGTGTCATACATAGTGTATTGTGTGTCATGTATCCAGCATATACAGGACCAGCGATCACAGTAACCCATTATATGTGTCATACATAGTGTATTGTGTGTCATGTATCCAGCATATACAGGACCAGCGATCACAGTAACCCATTATATGTGTCATACATAGTGTATTGTGTGTCATGTATCCAGCATATACAGGACCAGCGATCACAGTAACCCATTATATGTGTCATACATAGTGTATTGTGTGTCATGTATCCAGCATATCCAGGACCAGCGATCACAGTAACCCATTATATGTGTCATACATAGTGTATTGTGTGTCATAATTCCAGCATATACAGGACCAGTGATCACAGTAACCCATTATATGTGTCATACATAGTGTATTGTGTGTCATCATTCCAGCATATACATGACCAGTGATCACAGTAACCCATTATATGTGTCATACATAGTGTATTGTGTGTCATAATTCCAGCATATACAGGACCAGTGATCACAGTAACCCATTATATGTGTCATACATAGTGTATTGTGTGTCATGTATCCAGCATATACAGGACCAGTGATCACAGTAACCCATTATATGTGTCATACATAGTGTATTGTGTGTCATGTATCCAGCATATACAGGACCAGCGATCACAGTAACCCATTATATGTGTCATACATAGTGTATTGTGTGTCATAATTCCAGCATATACAGGACCAGTGATCACAGTAACCCATTATATGTGTCATACATAGTGTATTCTGTGTCATGTATCCAGCATATACAGGACCAGCGATCACAGTAACCCATTATATGTGTCATACATAGTGTATTGTGTGTCATAATTCCAGCATATACAGGACCAGTGATCACAGTAACCCATTATATGTGTCATACATAGTGTATTGTGTGTCATCATTCCAGCATATACAGGACCAGTGATCACAGTAACCCATTATATGTGTCATACATAGTGTATTGTGTGTCATAATTCCAGCATATACAGGACCAGTGATCACAGTAACCCATTATATGTGTCATACATAGTGTATTGTGTGTCATGTATCCAGCATATACAGGACCAGGGATCACAGTAACCCATTATATGTGTCATACATAGTGTATTGTGTGTCATAATTCCAGCATATACAGGACCAGTGATCACAGTAACCCATTATATGTGTCATACATAGTGTATTGTGTGTAATCATTCCAGCATATACAGGACCAGTGATCACAGTAACCCATTATATGTGTCATACATAGTGTATTGTGTGTCATAATTCCAGCATATACAGGACCAGTGATCACAGTAACCCATTATATGTGTCATACATAGTGTATTGTGTATCATGTATCCAGCATATACAGGACCAGGGATCACAGTAACCCATTATATGTGTCATACATAGTGTATTGTGTGTCATAATTCCAGCATATACAGGACCAGTGATCACAGTAACCCATTATATGTGTCATACATAGTGTATTGTGTGTCATCATTCCAGCATATACAGGACCAGTGATCACAGTAACCCATTATATGTGTCATACATAGTGTATTGTGTGTCATAATTCCAGCATATATAGAGGACCAGTGATCACAGTAACCCATTATATGTGTCATACACAGTGTATTGTGTGTCATGTATCCAGCATATACAGGACTAGTGATCACAGTAACCCATTAGATGTGTCATACATAGTGTATTGTGTGTCATAATTCCAGCATATACAGGACCAGTGATCACAGTAACCCATTATATGTGTCATACATCGTGTATTGTGTGTCATAATTCCAGCATATACTGGACCAGCGATCACAGTAACCCATTATATGTGTCATACATAGTGTATTGTGTGTCATAATTCCAGCATATACAGGAGCAGTGATCACAGTAACCCATTATATGTGTCATACATAGTGTATTGTGTGTCATAATTCCAGCATATACAGGACCAGTGATCACAGTAACCCATTATATGTGTCATACATAGTGTATTGTGTGTCATCATTCCAGCATATACAGGACCAGTGATCACAGTAACCCATTATATGTGTCATACATAGTGTATTGTGTGTCATAATTCCAGCATATACAGGACCAGGGATCACAGTAACCCATTATATGTGTCATACATAGTGTATTGTGTGTCATCATTCCAGCATATACAGGACCAGTGATCACAGTAACCCATTATATGTGTCATACATAGTGTATTGTGTGTCATAATTCCAGCATATACAGGACCAGTGATCACAGTAACCCATTATATGTGTCATACATAGTGTATTGTGTGTCATGTATCCAGCATATACAGGACCAGGGATCACAGTAACCCATTATATGTGTCATACATAGTGTATTGTGTGTCATAATTCCAGCATATCCAGGACCAGTGATCACAGTAACCCATTATATGTGTCATATATAGTGTATTGTGTGTCATAATTCCAGCATATACAGGACCAGTGATCACAGTAACCCATTATATGTGTCATACATAGTGTATTGTGTCATGTATCCAGCATATACAGGACCAGTGATCACAGTAACCATTATATGCATCATACATAGTGTATTGTGTGTCATAATTCCAGCATATACAGGACCAGTGATCACAGTAACCCATTATATGTGTCATACATAGTGTAGTGTGTGTCATAATTCCAGCATATACAGGACCAGCGATCACAGTAACCCATTATATGTGTCATACATAGTGTATTGTGTGTCATAATTCCAGCATATACAGGACCAGCGATCACAGTAACCCATTATATGTGTCATACATAGTGTATTGTGTGTCATGTATCCAGCATATACAGGACCAGTGATCACAGTAACCCATTATATGTGTTATACATAGTGTATTGTGTGTCATGTATCCAGGATATACAGGACCAGTGATCACAGTAACCCATTATATGTGTCATACATAGTGTATTGTGTGTCATAATTCCAGCATATACAGGACCAGTGATCACAGTAACCCATTATATGTGTCATACATAGTGTATGGTGTGTTATAATTCCAGCATATACAGGGCCAGTGATCACAGTAACCCATTATATGTGTCATACATAGTGTATTGTGTGTCATGTATCCAGCATATACAGGACCAGTGATCACAGTAACCCATTATATGTGTCATACATAGTGTATTGTGTGTCATGTATCCAGCATATACAGGACCAGTGATCACAGTAACCCATTATATGTGTCATACATAGTGTATTGTGTGTCATGTATCCAGCATATACAGGACCAGCGATCACAGTAACCCATTATATGTGTCATACATAGTGTATTGTGTGTCATGTATCCAGCATATACAGGACCAGTGATCACAGTAACCCATTATATGTGTCATACATAGTGTATTGTGTGTCATGTATCCAGCATATACAGGACCAGTGATCACAGTAACCATTATATGCATCATACATAGTGTATTGTGTGTCATAATTCCAGCATATACAGGACCAGTGATCACAGTAACCCATTATATGTGTCATACATAGTGTATTGTGTGTCATGTATCCAGCATATACAGGACCAGTGATCACAGTAACCCATTATATGTGTCATACATAGTGTATTGTGTGTCATAATTCCAGCATGTACAGGACCAGTGATCACAGTAACCCATTATATGTGTCATACATAATGTATTGTGTGTTATAATTCCAGCATATACAGGGCCAGTGATCACAGTAACCCATTATATGTGTCATACATAGTGTATTGTGTGTCATGTATCCAGCATATACAGGACCAGTGATCACAGTAACCCATTATATGTGTCATACATAGTGTATTGTGTGTCATGTATCCAGCATATACAGGACCAGTGATCACAGTAACCCATTATATGTGTCATACATAGTGTATTGTGTGTCATGTATCCAGCATATACAGGACCAGGGATCACAGTAACCCATTATATGTGTCATACATAGTGTATTGTGTGTCATAATTCCAGCATATACAGGACCAGTGATCACAGTTACCCATTATATGTGTCATACATTGTGTATTGTGTGTCATCATTCCAGCATATACAGGACCAGTGATCACAGTAACCCATTATATGTGTCATACATAGTGTATTGTGTGTCATAATTCCAGCATATACAGGACCAGTGATCACAGTAACCCATTATATGTGTCATACATAGTGTATTGTGTGTCATGTATCCAGCATATACAGGACCAGTGATCACAGTAACCCATTATATGTGTCATACATAGTGTATTGTGTGTCATGTATCCAGCATATACAGGACCACCGATCACAGTAACCCAATATATGTGTCATACATAGTGTATTGTGTGTCATAATTCCAGCATATACAGGACCAGTGATCACAGTAACCCATTATATGTGTCATACATAGTGTATTGTGTGTCATGTATCCAGCATATACAGGACCAGCGATCACAGTAACCCATTATATGTGTCATACATAGTGTATTGTGTGTCATAATTCCAGCATATACAGGACCAGTGATCACAGTAACCCATTATATGTGTCATACATAGTGTATTGTGTGTCATCATTCCAGCATATACAGGACCAGTGATCACAGTAACCCATTATATGTGTCATACATAGTGTATTGTGTGTCATAATTCCAGCATATACAGGACCAGTGATCACAGTAACCCATTATATGTGTCATACATAGTGTATTGTGTGTCATGTATCCAGCATATACAGGACCAGGGATCACAGTAACCCAATATATGTGTCATACATAGTGTATTGTGTGTCATAATTCCAGCATATACAGGACCAGTGATCACAGTAACCCATTATATGTGTCATACATAGTGTATTGTGTGTCATCATTCCAGCATATACAGGACCAGTGATCACAGTAACCCATTATATGTGTCATACATAGTGTATTGTGTGTCATAATTCCAGCATATACAGGACCAGTGATCACAGTAACCCATTATATGTGTCATACATAGTGTATTGTGTGTCATGTATCCAGCATATACAGGACCAGGGATCACAGTAACCCATTATATGTGTCATACATAGTGTATTGTGTGTCATAATTCCAGCATATACAGGACCAGTGATCACAGTAACCCATTATATGTGTCATACATAGTGTATTGTGTGTCATCATTCCAGCATATACAGAACCAGTGATCACAGTAACCCATTATATGTGTCATACATAGTGTATTGTGTGTCATAATTCCAGCATATACAGGACCAGTGATCACAGTAACCCATTATATGTGTCATACATAGTGTATTGTGTGTCATGTATCCAGCATATACAGGACTAGTGATCACAGTAACCCATTAGATGTGTCATACATAGTGTATTGTGTGTCATAATTCCAGCATATACAGGACCAGTGATCACAGTAACCCATTATATGTGTCATACATCGTGTATTGTGTGTCATAATTCCAGCATATACTGGACCAGCGATCACAGTAACCCATTATATGTGATATACATAGTGTATTGTGTGTCATAATTCCAGCATATCCAGGACCAGTGATCACAGTAACCCATTATATGTGTCATACATAGTGTATTGTGTGTCATAATTCCAGCATATACAGGACTAGTGATCACAGTAACCCATTATATGTGTCATACATAGTGTATTGTGTGTCATGTATCCAGCATATACAGGACCAGTGATCACAGTAACCATTATATGCATCATACATAGTGTATTGTGTCATAATTCCAGCATATACAGGACCAGTGATCACAGTAACCCATTATATGTGTCATACATAGTGTAGTGTGTGTCATAATTCCAGCATATACAGGACCAGTGATCACAGTAACCCATTATATGTGTCATACATAGTGTATTGTGTGTCATAATTCCAGCATATACAGGACCAGCGATCACAGTAACCCATTATATGTGTCATACATAGTGTATTGTGTGTCATGTATCCAGCATATACAGGACCAGTGATCACAGTAACCCATTATATGTGTCATACATAGTGTATTGTGTGTCATGTATCCAGCATATACAGGACCAGTGATCACAGTAACCCATTATATGTGTCATACATAGTGTATTGTGTGTCATAATTCCAGCATATACAGGACCAGTGATCACAGTAACCCATTATATGTGTCATACATAGTGTATTGTGTGTTATAATTCCAGCATATACAGGGCCAGTGATCACAGTAACCCATTATATGTGTCATACATAGTGTATTGTGTGTCATGTATCCAGCATATACAGGACCAGTGATCACAGTAACCCATTATATGTGTCATACATAGTGTATTGTGTGTCATGTATCCAGCATATACAGGACCAGTGATCACAGTAAGCCATTATATGTGTCATACATAGTGTATTGTGTGTCATGTATCCAGCATATACAGGACCAGCGATCACAGTAACCCATTATATGTGTCATACATAGTGTATTGTGTGTCATGTATCCAGCATATACAGGACCAGTGATCACAGTAACCCATTATATGTGTCATACATAGTGTATTGTGTGTCATGTATCCAGCATATACAGGACCAGTGATCACAGTAATCATTATATGCATCATACATAGTGTATTGTGTGTCATAATTCCAGCATATACAGGACCAGTGATCACAGTAACCCATTATATGTGTCATACATAGTGTATTGTGTGTCATCATTCCAGCATATACAGGACCAGTGATCACAGTAACCCATTATATGTGTCATACATAGTGTATTGTGTGTCATAATTCCAGCATATACAGGACCAGTGATCACAGTAACCCATTATATGTGTCATACATAGTGTATTGTGTGTCATGTATCCAGCATATACAGGACCAGGGATCACAGTAACCCATTATATGTGTCATACATAGTGTATTGTGTGTCATAATTCCAGCATATCCAGGACCAGTGATCACAGTAACCCATTATATGTGTCATACATAGTGTATTGTGTGTCATAATTCCAGCATATACAGGACCAGTGATCACAGTAACCCATTATATGTGTCATACATAGTGTATTGTGTGTCATGTATCCAGCATATACAGGACCAGTGATCACAGTAACCATTATATGCATCATACATAGTGTATTGTGTCATAATTCCAGCATATACAGGACCAGTGATCACAGTAACCCATTATATGTGTCATACATAGTGTAGTGTGTGTCATAATTCCAGCATATACAGGACCAGTGATCACAGTAACCCATTATATGTGTCATAGATAGTGTATTGTGTGTCATAATTCCAGCATATACAGGACCAGCGATCACAGTAACCCATTATATGTGTCATACATAGTGTATTGTGTGTCATGTATCCAGCATATACAGGACCAGTGATCACAGTAACCCATTATATGTGTCATACATAGTGTATTGTGTGTCATGTATCCAGCATATACAGGACCAGTGATCACAGTAACCCATTATATGTGTCATACATAGTGTATTGTGTGTCATAATTCCAGCATATACAGGACCAGTGATCACAGTAACCCATTATATGTGTCATACATAGTGTATTGTGTGTTATAATTCCAGCATATACAGGGCCAGTGATCACAGTAACCCATTATATGTGTCATACATAGTGTATTGTGTGTCATGTATCCAGCATATACAGGACCAGTGATCACAGTAACCCATTATATGTGTCATACATAGTGTATTGTGTGTCATGTATCCAGCATATACAGGACCAGTGATCACAGTAAGCCATTATATGTGTCATACATAGTGTATTGTGTGTCATGTATCCAGCATATACAGGACCAGCGATCACAGTAACCCATTATATGTGTCATACATAGTGTATTGTGTGTCATGTATCCAGCATATACAGGACCAGTGATCACAGTAACCCATTATATGTGTCATACATAGTGTATTGTGTGTCATGTATCCAGCATATACAGGACCAGTGATCACAGTAATCATTATATGCATCATACATAGTGTATTGTGTGTCATAATTCCAGCATATACAGGACCAGTGATCACAGTAACCCATTATATGTGTCATACATAGTGTATTGTGTGTCATGTATCCAGCATATACAGGACCAGTGATCACATTAACCCATTATATGTGTCATACATAGTGTATTGTGTGTCATAATTCCAGCATATACAGGACCAGTGATCACAGTAACCCATTATATGTGTCATACATAATGTATTGTGTGTTATAATTCCAGCATATACAGGGCCAGTGATCACAGTAACCCATTATATGTGTCATACATAGTGTATTGTGTGTCATGTATCCAGCATATACAGGACCAGTGATCACAGTAACCCATTATATGTGTCATACATAGTGTATTGTGTGTCATGTATCCAGCATATACAGGACCAGTGATCACAGTAACCCATTATATGTGTCATACATAGTGTATTGTGTGTCATGTATCCAGCATATACAGGACCAGCGATCACAGTAACCCATTATATGTGTCATACATAGTGTATTGTGTGTCATGTATCCAGCATATACAGGACCAGTGATCACAGTAACCCATTATATGTGTCATACATAGTGTATTGTGTGTCATGTATCCAGCATATACAGGACCAGTGATCACAGTAACCATTATATGCATCATACATAGTGTATTGTGTGTCATAATTCCAGCATATACAGGACCAGTGATCACAGTAACCCATTATATGTGTCATACATAATGTATTGTGTGTCATAATTCCAGCATATACAGGACCAGTGATCACAGTAACCCATTATATGTGTCATACATAGTGTATTGTGTGTCATAATTCCAGCATATACAGGACCAGCGATCACAGTAACCCATTATATGTGTCATACATAGTGTATTGTGTGTTATAATTCCAGCATATACAGGGCCAGTGATCACAGTAACCCATTATATGTGTCATACATAGTGTATTGTGTGTCATGTATCCAGCATATACAGGACCAGTGATCACAGTAACCCATTATATGTGTCATACATAGTGTATTGTGTGTCATAATTCCAGCATATACAGGACCAGTGATCACAGTAACCCATTATATGTGTCATACATAGTGTATTGTGTGTTATAATTCCAGCATATACAGGGCCAGTGATCACAGTAACCCATTATATGTGTCATACATAGTGTATTGTGTGTCATGTATCCAGCATATACAGGACCAGTGATCACAGTAACCCATAATATGTGTCATACATAGTGTATTGTGTGTCATGTATCCAGCATATACAGGACCAGTGATCACAGTAACCCATTATATGTGTCATACATAGTGTATTGTGTGTCATAATTCCAGCATATACAGGACCAGTGATCACAGTAACCCATTATATGTGTCATTCATAGTGTATTGTGTGTTATAATTCCAGCATATACAGGGCCAGTGATCACAGTAACCCATTATATGTGTCATACATAGTGTATTGTGTGTCATGTATCCAGCATATACAGGACCAGTGATCACAGTAACCCAATATATGTGTCATACATAGTGTATTGTGTGTCATAATTCCAGCATATACAGGACCAGTGATCACAGTAACCCATTATATGTGTCATACATAGTGTATTGTGTGTCATCATTCCAGCATATACAGGACCAGTGATCACAGTAACCCATTATATGTGTCATACATAGTGTATTGTGTGTCATAATTCCAGCATATACAGGACCAGTGATCACAGTAACCCATTATATGTGTCATACATAGTGTATTGTGTGTCATGTATCCAGCATATACAGGACCAGGGATCACAGTAACCCATTATATGTGTCATACATAGTGTATTGTGTGTCATAATTCCAGCATATACAGGACCAGTGATCACAGTAACCCATTATATGTGTCATACATAGTGAATTGTGTGTCATCATTCCAGCATATACAGGACCAGTGATCACAGTAACCCATTATATGTGTCATACATAGTGTATTGTGTGTCATAATTCCAGCATATACAGGACCAGTGATCACAGTAACCCATTATATGTGTCATACATAGTGTATTGTGTGTCATGTATCCAGCATATACAGGACTAGTGATCACAGTAACCCATTAGATGTGTCATACATAGTGTATTGTGTGTCATAATTCCAGCATATACAGGACCAGTGATCACAGTAACCCATTATATGTGTCATACATCGTGTATTGTGTGTCATAATTCCAGCATATACTGGACCAGCGATCACAGTAACCCATTATATGTGTCATACATAGTGTATTGTGTGTCATAATTCCAGCATATACAGGACCAGTGATCACAGTAACCCATTATATGTGTCATACATAGTGTATTGTGTGTCATAATTCCAGCATATACAGGACCAGTGATCACAGTAACCCATTATATGTGTCATACATAATGTATTGTGTGTTATAATTCCAGCATATACAGGGCCAGTGATCACAGTAACCCATTATATGTGTCATACATAGTGTATTGTGTGTCATGTATCCAGCATATACAGGACCAGTGATCACAGTAACCCATTATATGTGTCATACATAGTGTATTGTGTGTCATGTATCCAGCATATACAGGACCAGTGATCACAGTAACCCATTATATGTGTCATACATAGTGTATTGTGTGTCATGTATCCAGCATATACAGGACCAGCGATCACAGTAACCCATTATATGTGTCATACATAGTGTATTGTGTGTCATGTATCCAGCATATACAGGACCAGTGATCACAGTAACCCATTATATGTGTCATACATAGTGTATTGTGTGTCATGTATCCAGCATATACAGGACCAGTGATCACAGTAACCATTATATGCATCATACATAGTGTATTGTGTGTCATAATTCCAGCATATACAGGACCAGTGATCACAGTAACCCATTATATGTGTCATACATAATGTATTGTGTGTCATAATTCCAGCATATACAGGACCAGTGATCACAGTAACCCATTATATGTGTCATACATAGTGTATTGTGTGTCATAATTCCAGCATATACAGGACCAGCGATCACAGTAACCCATTATATGTGTCATACATAGTGTATTGTGTGTTATAATTCCAGCATATACAGGGCCAGTGATCACAGTAACCCATTATATGTGTCATACATAGTGTATTGTGTGTCATGTATCCAGCATATACAGGACCAGTGATCACAGTAACCCATTATATGTGTCATACATAGTGTATTGTGTGTCATAATTCCAGCATATACAGGACCAGTGATCACAGTAACCCATTATATGTGTCATACATAGTGTATTGTGTGTTATAATTCCAGCATATACAGGGCCAGTGATCACAGTAACCCATTATATGTGTCATACATAGTGTATTGTGTGTCATGTATCCAGCATATACAGGACCAGTGATCACAGTAACCCATTATATGTGTCATACATAGTGTATTGTGTGTCATGTATCCAGCATATACAGGACCAGTGATCACAGTAACCCATTATATGTGTCATACATAGTGTATTGTGTGTCATAATTCCAGCATATACAGGACCAGTGATCACAGTAACCCATTATATGTGTCATTCATAGTGTATTGTGTGTTATAATTCCAGCATATACAGGGCCAGTGATCACAGTAACCCATTATATGTGTCATACATAGTGTATTGTGTGTCATGTATCCAGCATATACAGGACCAGTGATCACAGTAACCCAATATATGTGTCATACATAGTGTATTGTGTGTCATAATTCCAGCATATACAGGACCAGTGATCACAGTAACCCATTATATGTGTCATACATAGTGTATTGTGTGTCATCATTCCAGCATATACAGGACCAGTGATCACAGTAACCCATTATATGTGTCATACATAGTGTATTGTGTGTCATAATTCCAGCATATACAGGACCAGTGATCACAGTAACCCATTATATGTGTCATACATAGTGTATTGTGTGTCATGTATCCAGCATATACAGGACCAGGGATCACAGTAACCCATTATATGTGTCATACATAGTGTATTGTGTGTCATAATTCCAGCATATACAGGACCAGTGATCACAGTAACCCATTATATGTGTCATACATAGTGAATTGTGTGTCATCATTCCAGCATATACAGGACCAGTGATCGCAGTAACCCATTATATGTGTCATACATAGTGTATTGTGTGTCATAATTCCAGCATATACAGGACCAGTGATCACAGTAACCCATTATATGTGTCATACATAGTGTATTGTGTGTCATGTATCCAGCATATACAGGACTAGTGATCACAGTAACCCATTAGATGTGTCATACATAGTGTATTGTGTGTCATAATTCCAGCATATACAGGACCAGTGATCACAGTAACCCATTATATGTGTCATACATCGTGTATTGTGTGTCATAATTCCAGCATATACTGGACCAGCGATCACAGTAACCCATTATATGTGATATACATAGTGTATTGTGTGTCATGTATCCAGCATATACAGGACCAGCGATCACAGTAACCCATTATATGTGTCATACATAGTGTATTGTGTGTCATAATTCCAGCATATACAGGACCAGTGATCACAGTAACCCATTATATGTGTCATACATAGTGTATTGTGTGTCATAATTCCAGCATATACAGGACCAGTGATCACAGTAACCCATTATATGTGTCATACATAGTGTATTGTGTGTCATCATTCCAGCATATACAGGACCAGTGATCACAGTAACCCATTATATGTGTCATACATAGTGTATTGTGTGTCATAATTCCAGCATATACAGGACCAGTGATCACAGTAACCCATAATATGTGTCATACATAGTGTATTGTGTCATGTATCCAGCATATACAGGACCAGGGATCACAGCAACCCATTATATGTGTCATACATAGTGTATTGTGTGTCATAATTCCAGCATATACAGGACCAGTGATCACAGTAACCCATTATATGTGTCATACATAGTGTATTGTGTGTCATCATTCCAGCATATACAGGACCAGTGATCACAGTAACCCATTATATGTGTCATACATAGTGTATTGTGTGTCATAATTCCAGCATATACAGGACCAGTGATCACAGTAACCCATTATATGTGTCATACATAGTGTATTGTGTGTCATGTATCCAGCATATACAGGACCAGGGATCACAGTAACCCATTATATGTGTCATACATAGTGTATTGTGTGTCATAATTCCAGCACATCCAGGACCAGTGATCACAGTAACCCATTATATGTGTCATACATAGTGTATTGTGTGTCATAATTCCAGCATATACAGGACCAGTGATCACAGTAACCCATTATATGTGTCATACATAGTGTATTGTGTGTCATGTATCAAGCATATACAGGACCAGTGATCACAGTAACCATTATATGCATCATACATAGTGTATTGTGTCATAATTCCAGCATATACAGGACCAGTGATCACAGTAACCCATTATATGTGTCATACATAGTGTAGTGTGTGTCATAATTCCAGCATATACAGGACCAGTGATCACAGTAACCCATTATATGTGTCATACATAGTGTATTGTGTGTCATAATTCCAGCATATACAGGACCAGCGATCACAGTAACCCATTATATGTGTCATACATAGTGTATTGTGTGTCATGTATCCAGCATATACAGGACCAGTGATCACAGTAACCCATTATATGTGTCATACATAGTGTATTGTGTGTCATGTATCCAGCATATACAGGACCAGTGATCACAGTAACCCATTATATGTGTCATACATAGTGTATTGTGTGTCATAATTCCAGCATATACAGGACCAGTGATCACAGTAACCCATTATATGTGTCATACATAGTGTATTGTGTGTTATAATTCCAGCATATACAGGGCCAGTGATCACAGTAACCCATTATATGTGTCATACATAGTGTATTGTGTGTCATGTATCCAGCATATACAGGACCAGTGATCACAGTAACCCATTATATGTGTCATACATAGTGTATTGTGTGTCATGTATCCAGCATATACAGGACCAGTGATCACAGTAAGCCATTATATGTGTCATACATAGTGTATTGTGTGTCATGTATCCAGCATATACAGGACCAGCGATCACAGTAACCCATTATATGTGTCATACATAGTGTATTGTGTGTCATGTATCCAGCATATACAGGACCAGTGATCACAGTAACCCATTATATGTGTCATACATAGTGTATTGTGTGTCATGTATCCAGCATATACAGGACCAGTGATCACAGTAATCATTATATGCATCATACATAGTGTATTGTGTGTCATAATTCCAGCATATACAGGACCAGTGATCACAGTAACCCATTATATGTGTCATACATAGTGTATTGTGTGTCATCATTCCAGCATATACAGGACCAGTGATCACAGTAACCCATTATATGTGTCATACATAGTGTATTGTGTGTCATAATTCCAGCATATACAGGACCAGTGATCACAGTAACCCATTATATGTGTCATACATAGTGTATTGTGTGTCATGTATCCAGCATATACAGGACCAGGGATAACAGTAACCCATTATATGTGTCATACATAGTGTATTGTGTGTCATAATTCCAGCATATCCAGGACCAGTGATCACAGTAACCCATTATATGTGTCATACATAGTGTATTGTGTGTCATAATTCCAGCATATACAGGACCAGTGATCACAGTAACCCATTATATGTGTCATACATAGTGTATTGTGTGTCATGTATCCAGCATATACAGGACCAGTGATCACAGTAACCATTATATGCATCATACATAGTGTATTGTGTCATAATTCCAGCATATACAGGACCAGTGATCACAGTAACCCATTATATGTGTCATACATAGTGTAGTGTGTGTCATAATTCCAGCATATACAGGACCAGTGATCACAGTAACCCATTATATGTGTCATACATAGTGTATTGTGTGTCATAATTCCAGCATATACAGGACCAGCGATCACAGTAACCCATTATATGTGTCATACATAGTGTATTGTGTGTCATGTATCCAGCATATACAGGACCAGTGATCACAGTAACCCATTATATGTGTCATACATAGTGTATTGTGTGTCATAATTCCAGCATATACAGGACCAGTGATCACAGTAACCCATTATATGTGTCATACATAGTGTATTGTGTGTTAGAATTCCAGCATATACAGGGCCAGTGATCACAGTAACCCATTATATGTGTCATACATAGTGTATTGTGTGTCATGTATCCAGCATATACAGGACCAGTGATCACAGTAACCCATTATATGTGTCATACATAGTGTATTGTGTGTCATGTATCCAGCATATACAGGACCAGTGATCACAGTAAGCCATTATATGTGTCATACATAGTGTATTGTGTGTCATGTATCCAGCATATACAGGACCAGCGATCACAGTAACCCATTATATGTGTCATACATAGTGTATTGTGTGTCATGTATCCAGCATATACAGGACCAGTGATCACAGTAACCATTATATGCATCATACATAGTGTATTGTGTCATAATTCCAGCATATACAGGACCAGTGATCACAGTAACCCATTATATGTGTCATACATAGTGTAGTGTGTGTCATAATTCCAGCATATACAGGACCAGTGATCACAGTAACCCATTATATGTGTCATACATAGTGTATTGTGTGTCATAATTCCAGCATATACAGGACCAGCGATCACAGTAACCCATTATATGTGTCATACATAGTGTATTGTGTGTCATGTATCCAGCATATACAGGACCAGTGATCACAGTAACCCATTATATGTGTCATACATAGTGTATTGTGTGTCATAATTCCAGCATATACAGGACCAGTGATCACAGTAACCCATTATATGTGTCATACATAGTGTATTGTGTGTTATAATTCCAGCATATACAGGGCCAGTGATCACAGTAACCCATTATATGTGTCATACATAGTGTATTGTGTGTCATGTATCCAGCATATACAGGACCAGTGATCACAGTAACCCATTATATGTGTCATACATAGTGTATTGTGTGTCATGTATCCAGCATATACAGGACCAGTGATCACAGTAAGCCATTATATGTGTCATACATAGTGTATTGTGTGTCATGTATCCAGCATATACAGGACCAGCGATCACAGTAACCCATTATATGTGTCATACATAGTGTATTGTGTGTCATGTATCCAGCATATACAGGACCAGTGATCACAGTAACCCATTATATGTGTCATACATAGTGTATTGTGTGTCATGTATCCAGCATATACAGGACCAGTGATCACAGTAATCATTATATGCATCATACATAGTGTATTGTGTGTCATAATTCCAGCATATACAGGACCAGTGATCACAGTAACCCATTATATGTGTCATACATAGTGTATTGTGTGTCATGTATCCAGCATATACAGGACCAGTGATCACATTAACCCATTATATGTGTCATACATAGTGTATTGTGTGTCATAATTCCAGCATATACAGGACCAGTGATCACAGTAACCCATTATATGTGTCATACATAATGTATTGTGTGTTATAATTCCAGCATATACAGGGCCAGTGATCACAGTAACCCATTATATGTGTCATACATAGTGTATTGTGTGTCATGTATCCAGCATATACAGGACCAGTGATCACAGTAACCCATTATATGTGTCATACATAGTGTATTGTGTGTCATGTATCCAGCATATACAGGACCAGTGATCACAGTAACCCATTATATGTGTCATACATAGTGTATTGTGTGTCATGTATCCAGCATATACAGGACCAGCGATCACAGTAACCCATTATATGTGTCATACATAGTGTATTGTGTGTCATGTATCCAGCATATACAGGACCAGTGAACACAGTAACCCATTATATGTGTCATACATAGTGTATTGTGTGTCATGTATCCAGCATATACAGGACCAGTGATCACAGTAACCATTATATGCATCATACATAGTGTATTGTGTGTCATAATTCCAGCATATACAGGACCAGTGATCACAGTAACCCATTATATGTGTCATACATAGTGTATTGTGTGTCATAATTCCAGCATATACAGGACCAGTGATCACAGTAACCCATTATATGTGTCATACATAGTGTATTGTGTGTCATAATTCCAGCATATACAGGACCAGCGATCACAGTAACCCATTATATGTGTCATACATAGTGTATTGTGTGTTATAATTCCAGCATATACAGGGCCAGTGATCACAGTAACCCATTATATGTGTCATACATAGTGTATTGTGTGTCATGTATCCAGCATATACAGGACCAGTGATCACAGTAACCCATTATATGTGTCATACATAGTGTATTGTGTGTCATAATTCCAGCATATACAGGACCAGTGATCACAGTAACCCATTATATGTGTCATACATAGTGTATTGTGTGTTATAATTCCAGCATATACAGGGCCAGTGATCACAGTAACCCATTATATGTGTCATACATAGTGTATTGTGTGTCATGTATCCAGCATATACAGGACCAGTGATCACAGTAACCCATTATATGTGTCATACATAGTGTATTGTGTGTCATGTATCCAGCATATACAGGACCAGTGATCACAGTAACCCATTATATGTGTCATACATAGTGTATTGTGTGTCATAATTCCAGCATATACAGGACCAGTGATCACAGTAACCCATTATATGTGTCATTCATAGTGTATTGTGTGTTATAATTCCAGCATATACAGGGCCAGTGATCACAGTAACCCATTATATGTGTCATACATAGTGTATTGTGTGTCATGTATCCAGCATATACAGGACCAGTGATCACAGTAACCCAATATATGTGTCATACATAGTGTATTGTGTGTCATAATTCCAGCATATACAGGACCAGTGATCACAGTAACCCATTATATGTGTCATACATAGTGTATTGTGTGTCATCATTCCAGCATATACAGGACCAGTGATCACAGTAACCCATTATATGTGTCATACATAGTGTATTGTGTGTCATAATTCCAGCATATACAGGACCAGTGATCACAGTAACCCATTATATGTGTCATACATAGTGTATTGTGTGTCATGTATCCAGCATATACAGGACCAGGGATCACAGTAACCCATTATATGTGTCATACATAGTGTATCGTGTGTCATAATTCCAGCATATACAGGACCAGTGATCACAGTAACCCATTATATGTGTCATACATAGTGTATTGTGTGTCATCATTCCAGCATATACAGGACCAGTGATCACAGTAACCCATTATATGTGTCATACATAGTGTATTGTGTGTCATAATTCCAGCATATACAGGACCAGTGATCACAGTAACCCATTATATGTGTCATACATAGTGTATTGTGTGTCATGTATCCAGCATATACAGGACTAGTGATCACAGTAACCCATTAGATGTGTCATACATAGTGTATTGTGTGTCATAATTCCAGCATATACAGGACCAGTGATCACAGTAACCCATTATATGTGTCATACATCGTGTATTGTGTGTCATAATTCCAGCATATACTGGACCAGCGATCACAGTAACCCATTATATGTGATATACATAGTGTATTGTGTGTCATGTATCCAGCATATACAGGACCAGCGATCACAGTAACCCATTATATGTGTCATACATAGTGTATTGTGTGTCATAATTCCAGCATATACAGGACCAGTGATCACAGTAACCCATTATATGTGTCATACATAGTGTATTGTGTGTCATAATTCCAGCATATACAGGACCAGTGATCACAGTAACCCATTATATGTGTCATACATAGTGTATTGTGTGTCATCATTCCAGCATATACAGGACCAGTGATCACAGTAACCCATTATATGTGTCATACATAGTGTATTGTGTGTCATAATTCCAGCATATACAGGACCAGTGATCACAGTAACCCATAATATGTGTCATACATAGTGTATTGTGTCATGTATCCAGCATATACAGGACCAGGGATCACAGCAACCCATTATATGTGTCATACATAGTGTATTGTGTGTCATAATTCCAGCATATACAGGACCAGTGATCACAGTAACCCATTATATGTGTCATACATAGTGTATTGTGTGTCATCATTCCAGCATATACAGGACCAGTGATCACAGTAACCCATTATATGTGTCATACATAGTGTATTGTGTGTCATAATTCCAGCATATACAGGACCAGTGATCACAGTAACCCATTATATGTGTCATACATAGTGTATTGTGTGTCATGTATCCAGCATATACAGGACCAGGGATCACAGTAACCCATTATATGTGTCATACATAGTGTATTGTGTGTCATAATTCCAGCATATCCAGGACCAGTGATCACAGTAACCCATTATATGTGTCATACATAGTGTATTGTGTGTCATAATTCCAGCATATACAGGACCAGTGATCACAGTAACCCATTATATGTGTCATACATAGTGTATTGTGTGTCATGTATCCAGCATATACAGGACCAGTGATCACAGTAACCATTATATGCATCATACATAGTGTATTGTGTCATAATTCCAGCATATACAGGACCAGTGATCACAGTAACCCATTATATGTGTCATACATAGTGTAGTGTGTGTCATAATTCCAGCATATACAGGACCAGTGATCACAGTAACCCATTATATGTGTCATACATAGTGTATTGTGTGTCATAATTCCAGCATATACAGGACCAGCGATCACAGTAACCCATTATATGTGTCATACATAGTGTATTGTGTGTCATGTATCCAGCATATACAGGACCAGTGATCACAGTAACCCATTATATGTGTCATACATAGTGTATTGTGTGTCATGTATCCAGCATATACAGGACCAGTGATCACAGTAACCCATTATATGTGTCATACATAGTGTATTGTGTGTCATAATTCCAGCATATACAGGACCAGTGATCACAGTAACCCATTATATGTGTCATACATAGTGTATTGTGTGTTATAATTCCAGCATATACAGGGCCAGTGATCACAGTAACCCATTATATGTGTCATACATAGTGTATTGTGTGTCATGTATCCAGCATATACAGGACCAGTGATCACAGTAACCCATTATATGTGTCATACATAGTGTATTGTGTGTCATGTATCCAGCATATACAGGACCAGTGATCACAGTAAGCCATTATATGTGTCATACATAGTGTATTGTGTGTCATGTATCCAGCATATACAGGACCAGCGATCACAGTAACCCATTATATGTGTCATACATAGTGTATTGTGTGTCATGTATCCAGCATATACAGGACCAGTGATCACAGTAACCCATTATATGTGTCATACATAGTGTATTGTGTGTCATGTATCCAGCATATACAGGACCAGTGATCACAGTAATCATTATATGCATCATACATAGTGTATTGTGTGTCATAATTCCAGCATATACAGGACCAGTGATCACAGTAACCATTATATGTGTCATACATAGTGTATTGTGTGTCATGTATCCAGCATATACAGGACCAGTGATCACATTAACCCATTATATGTGTCATACATAGTGTATTGTGTGTCATAATTCCAGCATATACAGGACCAGTGATCACAGTAACCCATTATATGTGTCATACATAATGTATTGTTTGTTATAATTCCAGCATATACAGGGCCAGTGATCACAGTAACCCATTATATGTGTCATACATAGTGTATTGTGTGTCATGTATCCAGCATATACAGGACCAGTGATCACAGTAACCCATTATATGTGTCATACATAGTGTATTGTGTGTCATGTATCCAGCATATACAGGACCAGTGATCACAGTAACCCATTATATGTGTCATACATAGTGTATTGTGTGTCATGTATCCAGCATATACAGGACCAGCGATCACAGTAACCCATTATATGTGTCATACATAGTGTATTGTGTGTCATGTATCCAGCATATACAGGACCAGTGATCACAGTAACCCATTATATGTGTCATACATAGTGTATTGTGTGTCATGTATCCAGCATATACAGGACCAGTGATCACAGTAACCATTATATGCATCATACATAGTGTATTGTGTGTCATAATTCCAGCATATACAGGACCAGTGATCACAGTAACCCATTATATGTGTCATACATAGTGTATTGTGTGTCATAATTCCAGCATATACAGGACCAGTGATCACAGTAACCCATTATATGTGTCATACATAGTGTATTGTGTGTCATAATTCCAGCATATACAGGACCAGCGATCACAGTAACCCATTATATGTGTCATACATAGTGTATTGTGTGTTATAATTCCAGCATATACAGGGCCAGTGATCACAGTAACCCATTATATGTGTCATACATAGTGTATTGTGTGTCATGTATCCAGCATATACAGGACCAGTGATCACAGTAACCCATTATATGTGTCATACATAGTGTATTGTGTGTCATAATTCCAGCATATACAGGACCAGTGATCACAGTAACCCATTATATGTGTCATACATAGTGTATTGTGTGTTATAATTCCAGCATATACAGGGCCAGTGATCACAGTAACCCATTATATGTGTCATACATAGTGTATTGTGTATCATGTATCCAGCATATACAGGACCAGTGATCACAGTAACCCATTATATGTGTCATACATAGTGTATTGTGTGTCATGTATCAAGCATATACAGGACCAGTGATCACAGTAACCCATTATATGTGTCATACATAGTGTATTGTGTGTCATAATTCCAGCATATACAGGACCAGTGATCACAGTAACCCATTATATGTGTCATTCATAGTGTATTGTGTGTTATAATTCCAGCATATACAGGGCCAGTGATCACAGTAACCCATTATATGTGTCATACATAGTGTATTGTGTGTCATGTATCCAGCATATACAGGACCAGTGATCACAGTAACCCATTATATGTGTCATACATAGTGTATTGTGTGTCATGTATCCAGCATATACAGGACCAGTGATCACAGTAACCCATTATATGTGTCATACATAGTGTATTGTGTGTCATGTATCCAGCATATACAGGACCAGCGATCACAGTAACCCATTATATGTGTCATACATAGTGTATTGTGTGTCATGTATCCAGCATATACAGGACCAGTGATCACAGTAACCCATTATATGTGTCATACATAGTGTATTGTGTGTCATGTATCCAGCATATACAGGACCAGCGATCACAGTAACCCATTATAGGTGTCATACATAGTGTATTGTGTGTCATAATTCCAGCATATACAGGACCAGTGATCACAGTAACCCATTAAATGTGTCATACATAGTGTATTGTGTGTCATGTATCCAGCATATACAGGACCAGCGATCACAGTAACCCATTATATGTGTCATACATAGTGTATTGTGTGTCATAATTCCAGCATATACAGGACCAGTGATCACAGTAACCCATTATATGTGTCATACATAGTGTATTGTGTGTCATCATTCCAGCATATACAGGACCAGTGATCACAGTAACCCATTATATGTGTCATACATAGTGTATTGTGTGTCATAATTCCAGCATATACAGGACCAGTGATCACAGTAACCCATTATATGTGTCATACATAGTGTATTGTGTGTCATGTATCCAGCATATACAGGACCAGGGATCACAGTAACCCATTATATGTGTCATACATAGTGTATTGTGTGTCATAATTCCAGCATATACAGGACCAGTGATCACAGTAACCCATTATATGTGTCATACATAGTGTATTGTGTGTCATCATTCCAGCATATACAGGACCAGTGATCACAGTAACCCATTATATGTGTCATACATAGTGTATTGTGTGTCATAATTCCAGCATATACAGGACCAGTGATCACAGTAACCCATTATATGTGTCATACATAGTGTATTGTGTGTCATGTATCCAGCATATACAGGACCAGTGATCACAGTAACCCATTATATGTGTCATACATAGTGTATTGTGTGTCATGTATCCAGCATATACAGGACCAGCGATCACAGTAACCCATTATATGTGTCATACATAGTGTATTGTGTGTCATAATTCCAGCATATACAGGACCAGTGATCACAGTAACCCATTATATGTGTCATACATAGTGTATTGTGTGTCATGTATCCAGCATATACAGGACCAGCGATCACAGTAACCCATTATATGTGTCATACATAGTGTATTGTGTGTCATAATTCCAGCATATACAGGACCAGTGATCACAGTAACCCATTATATGTGTCATACATAGTGTATTGTGTGTCATCATTCCAGCATATACAGGACCAGTGATCACAGTAACCCATTATATGTGTCATACATAGTGTATTGTGTGTCATAATTCCAGCATATACAGGACCAGTGATCACAGTAACCCATTATATGTGTCATACATAGTGTATTGTGTGTCATGTATCCAGCATATACAGGACCAGGGATCACAGTAACCCATTATATGTGTCATACATAGTGTATTGTGTGTCATAATTCCAGCATATACAGGACCAGTGATCACAGCAACCCATTATATGTGTCATACATAGTGTATTGTGTGTCATCATTCCAGCATATACAGGACCAGTGATCACAGCAACCCATTATATGTGTCATACATAGTGTATTGTGTGTCATAATTCCAGCATATACAGGACCAGTGATCACAGTAACCCATTATATGTGTCATACATAGTGTATTGTGTGTCATGTATGCAGCATATACAGGACTAGTGATCACAGTAACCCATTAGATGTGACATACATAGTGTATTGTGTGTCATAATTCCAGCATATACAGGACCAGTGATCACAGTAACCCATTATATGTGTCATACATCGTGTATTGTGTGTCATAATTCCAGCATATACTGGACCAGCGATCACAGTAACCCATTATATGTGTCATACATAGTGTATTGTGTGTCATGTATCCAGCATATACAGGACCAGTGATCACAGTAACCCATTATATGTGTCATACATCGTGTATTGTGTGTCATAATTCCAGCATATACTGGACCAGCGATCACAGTAACCCATTATATGTGTCATACATAGTGTAT
Organism: Taudactylus pleione; assembly: GCA_031769625.1. Classification (NCBI taxonomy): domain Eukaryota; kingdom Metazoa; phylum Chordata; class Amphibia; order Anura; family Myobatrachidae; genus Taudactylus; species Taudactylus pleione. The sequence goes on from JAUIMM010001445.1 coordinate 506,226, forward strand.
TGTGTGTCATGTATCCAGCATATACAGGACCAGTGATCACAGTAACCCATTATATGTGTCATACATATATATTGTGTGTCATAATTCCAGCATATACAGGACCAGTGATCACAGTAACCCATTATATGTGTCATACATAGTGTATTGTGTGTCATGTATCCAGCATATACAGGACCAGGGATCACAGTAACCCATTATATGTGTCATACATAGTGTATTGTGTGTCATAATTCCAGCATATACAGGACCAGTGATCACAGTAACCCATTATATGTGTCATACATAGTGTATTGTGTGTCATCATTCCAGCATATACAGGACCAGTGATCACAGTAACCCATTATATGTGTCATACATAGTGTATTGTGTGTCATAATTCCAGCATATACAGGACCAGTGATCACAGTAACCCATTATATGTGGCATACATAGTGTATTGTGTGTCATGTATCCAGCATATACAGGACTAGTGATCACAGTAACCCATTAGATGTGTCATACATAGTGTATTGTGTGTCATAATTCCAGCATATACAGGACCAATGATCACAGTAACCCATTATATGTGTCATACATCGTGTATTGTGTGTCATAATTCCAGCATATACTGGACCAGCGATCACAGTAATCCATTATATGTGTCATACATAGTGTATTGTGTGTCATGTATCCAGCATATACAGGACCAGCGATCACAGTAACCCATTATATGTGTCATACATAGTGTATTGTGTGTCATACTTCCAGCATATACAGGACCAGTGATCACAGTAACCCATTATATGTGTCATACATAGTGTATTGTGTGTCATAATTCCAGCATATACAGGACCAGTGATCACAGTAACCCATTATATGTGTCATACATAGTGTATTGTGTCATAATTCCAGCATATACAGGACCAGTGATCACAGTAACACATTATATGTGTCATACATAGTGTATTGTGTGTCATACTTCCAGCATATACAGGACCAGCGATCACAGTAACCCATTAGATGTGTCATATATAGTGTATTGTGTGTCATACTTCCAGCATATACAGGACCAGTGATCACAATAACCCATTATATGTGTCATACATAGTGTATTGTGTGTCATAATTCCAGCATATACAGGACCAGTGATCACAGTAACCCATTATATGTGTCATACATAGTGTATTGTGTGTCATAATTCCAGCATATACAGGACCAGTGATCACAGTAACACATTATATGTGTCATACATAGTGTATTGTGTGTCATAATTCCACCATATACAGGACCAGTGATCACAGGAAGCCATTAGATGTGTCATACATAGTGTATTGTGTGTCATAATTCCACCATATACAGGACCAGTGATCACAGGAAGCCATTAGATGTGTCATACATAGTGTATTGTGTGTCATAATTCCAGCATATACAGGACCAGTGATCACAGTAACCCATTATATGTGTCATACATAGTGTATTGTGTGTCATAATTCCAGCATATACAGGACCAGTGATCACAGTAACACATTATATGTGTCATACATAGTGTATTGTGTGTCATAATTCCAGCATATACAGGACCAGTGATCACAGTAACCCATTATATGTGTCATACATAGTGTATTGTGTGTCATCATTCCAGCATATACAGGACCAGTGATCACAGGAAGCCATTAGATGTGTCAAACATAGTGTATTGTGTGTCATACTTCCAGCATATACAGGACCAGCGATCACAGTAACCCATTAGATGTGTCATATATAGTGTATTGTGTGTCATACTTCCAGCATATACAGGACCAGTGATCACAATAACCCATTATATGTGTCATACATAGTGTATTGTGTGTCATAATTCCAGCATATACAGGACCAGTGATCACAGTAACCCATTATATGTGTCATACATAGTGTATTGTGTGTCATAATTCCAGCATATACAGGACCAGTGATCACAGTAACACATTATATGTGTCATACATAGTGTATTGTGTGTCATCATTCCAGCATATACAGGACCAGTGATCACAGGAAGCCATTAGATGTGTCATACATAGTGTATTGTGTGTCATACTTCCAGCATATACAGGACCAGCGATCACAGTAACCCATTAGATGTGTCATATATAGTGTATTGTGTGTCATACTTCCAGCATATACAGGACCAGTGATCACAATAACCCATTATATGTGTCATACATAGTGTATTGTGTGTCATAATTCCAGCATATACAGGACCAGTGATCACAGTAACACATTATATGTGTCATACATAGTGTATTGTGTGTCATCATTCCAGCATGTACAGGACCAGTGATCACAGGAAGCCATTAGATGTGTCATACATAGTGTATTGTGTGTCATACTTCCAGCATATACAGGACCAGTGATCACAATAACCCATTATATGTGTCATACATAGTGTATTGTGTGTCATAATTCCAGCATATACAGGACCAGTGATCACAGTAACCCATTAGATGTGTCATATATAGTGTATTGTGTGTCATACTTCCAGCATATACAGGACCAGTGATCACAATAACCCATTATATGTGTCATACATAGTGTATTGTGTGTCATAATTCCAGCATATACAGGACCAGTGATCACAGTAACCCATTATATGTGTCATACATAGTGTATTGTGTGTCATAATTCCAGCATATACAGGCCCAGCGATCACAGTAACCCATTATATGTGTCATACATAGAGTATTGTGTGTCATAATTCCAGCATATACAGGACCTGTTATCACAGTAACCTATTATATGTGTCATACATAGTGTATTGTGTGTCATAATTCCAGCATATACAGGACCAGTGATCACAGTAACCCATTAGATGTGTCATATATAGTGTATTGTGTGTCATACTTCCAGCATATACAGGACCAGTGATCACAGTAACCCAATATATGTGTCATACATAGTGTATTGTGTGTCATAATTCCAGCATATACAGGACCTGTTATCACAGTAACCCATTAGATGTGTCATACATAGTGTATTGTGTGTCATAATTCCAGCATATACAGGACCAGTGATCACAGTAACCCATTATATGTGTCATACATAGTGTATTGTGTGTCATAATTCCACCATATACAGGACCAGTGATCACAGTAACCCATTATATATGTCATACATAGTGTATTGTGTGTCATAATTCCACCATATACAGGACCAGTGATCACAGTAACCTATTATATGTGTCATACATAGTGTATTGTGTGTCATAATTCCAGCATATACAGGACCAGTGATCACAGTAACCCATTATATGTGTCATACATAGTGTATTGTGTGTCATAATTCCACCATATACAGGACCAGTGATCACAGTAACCCATTATATATGTGGGCACCATTCCAAGAACATGCAGCACTAGTAAAATTCTGTTATATTACTATTTTTATTGTGGCAATGGTGTGGGCTGGGGAGGGGGGTTTCCAGGCAGACGGAAACCCCATCTGCGTTTGCCTTTGGATGTCTTGGAGGCAGGAGTGAGAAGAGGTAATAAGATGGGAGATGGCAGGAGGGAGTGTGGATGGATATTAGGCTGGGCATGTATAGAGGAGAGGTGTAGCTGAGGGTGAGGATAATGAGCCAGGGATAGAAGGTCGACAGGGTGATTAGGTCGACACAAATGGTCAACACGGTTTTTTTATTTTTTTGGTTAGGGTTAGGCACTTACCGGAGGGTTAGGGTCAAGCATTTTGGGGGTTATACCTCAAATATACAATGATAACTGGGCCCCTTAGAACCTTAATCAGAGTCTAATGCAAGAGCGATCGCAATCTCTGCAACCTATCGGCAAATCGCGCACTGCGACACCCTCCCCTTGTTGCACTTGGATGAGATAAGACTGTATCGCGACTTTAGGGTGACCCCAGACAGGCAGTTTACGTGGGACTTGGATCAGTCAGTGCTTCGTTTCATTTCGCAAGACAGAGAATGAAATGTGGGTTTGCTCATCCTAGAACACATGGGTATAGCTTTCCGTCAGCGAGGGCACTTTCCTGGGCTGCTGCTTTGTGTCTATATTTGTGCTTTGCATATGTACAGCTATTCCATAAGCAATATTTAAAATTGATGAGACTGCTTAACGCAGAATGTCAGGGCTGACGGTACGGCGGTGCCGTAAATAACGCGCTGGATCTATGCGCCCGGAATTAGGAATATAGTGACACACGTGTTTGCTGGTTAATTATTGAAGAGTGTTTTGATAATGGAGTAAATCTGAGAGAACATTCTGTGTGTATTTAGTGTTGTTGGACCATCTGTCTCCGGATACATGTCTGGGAGACACAAATCCCGGCTGCCGCTCTGTCACTGCTCCCGGCCAAATCTTTATCTATATTTCACTATACTCTGTGTTCTGTCAGGGGACGGGTGCTGAGCTCGGGAGACAGACTCAGACAGAAAGTCCCGGGATCAGTACATGTTGGTAGAGCTGCTCCATGCTCCTTCCTCCGTGTCTATCCCATCTGTGTCACCCCTGTTTGTCTGCCCCTCCCCTTTAGAGTGTAAGCTCTTACGAGCAGGGCCCTCTACTCTCTTGTGCTTCTCCTTACTTTACTTTCACCTACTTCTTACTCCCCACTAGGACACCTAACACTTGGTGCTTATGCTCTGTTGCTTATTTGGGTGTTATGGCCACCAATGTATGAATGTATATTATCTATGTCCTTGTCCTGCATTGTACTGTATTGTACTGTAAGTCACTTTTTTGGTTATGTACCTTGTAAGGCGCTGCGGAACACTTGTGGTGCCATATAAATAAGCAATAATAATAGTGATGCAGAGCTGGGAGGATAATCGGCTGTACGTATAGACACATGCGGGGAAAAGATGCCTATTTTCTCGCATATTCAGAGCAATACGCAACTCCAGATGCGTCCGCCTCTGCTCGTGTAGTGTATGCGCCTGGTTTTCTACAATCCAGCATCATCGGCGAGGACTTCCACCTGTCCATACTGCAAGATACAGGCTTATACACTCGTACATGCAGTCCTGAAGTACACTCATTGTAGTGAGCACGCCCTTCCTGTCACACCCCAGTTACCACACTCCTAGCACAGTCCTGTACATAACACACACTCCTAGCACAGTCCTGTACATAACACACACTCCTAGCACAGTCCTGTACATAACGCACACTCCTAGCTCAGTCCTGTATGTAGCACACACTCCTAGCTCAGTCCTGTATGTAGCACACACTCCTAGCTCAGTCCTGTACATAACACACTCCTAGCACAGTCCTGTACATAACACACTCCTAGCACAGTCCTGTATGTAACACACACTCCTAGCTCAGTCCTGTACGTAATTCACTCCTAGCTCAGTCCTGTACGTAACGCACTCCTAACTCAGTCCTGTATGTAACGCACTCCTAGCTCAGTCCTGTACGTAACACACTCCTAGCACAGTCCTGTACGTAACACACTCCTAGATCAGTCCTGTACGTAACACACACTCCTAGGTCCTAGCACAGTCCTGTACGTAACACACACTCCTAGCACAGTCCTGTATGTAACACACACTCTTATTACAGTCCTGTACGTAACGCACTCCCTGCTCAGTCCTGTACGTAACGCACTCCTAGCACAGTGCTGTACGTAATGCCCTCCTAGCTCAGTCCTGTACGTAATTCACTCCTAGCTCAGTCCTGTACGTAACGCACTCCTAACTCAGTCCTGTACGTAACGCACTCCTAGCTCAGTCCTGTACGTAACGCACTCCTAGCTCAGTCCTGTACGTAACGCACTCCTAGCTCAGTCCTGTACGTAACGCACTCCTAGCTCAGTCCTGTACGTAACACACTCCTAGATCAGTCCTGTACGTAACACACTCCTAGATCAGTCCTGTACGTAACGCACTCCTAGCTCAGACCTGTACGTAACGCACTCCTAGCTCAGTCCTGTACGTAACACACTTCCTGCTCAGTCCTGTACGTAACGCACTCCTAGCTCAGTCCTGTACGTAACATACTCGTAGCTCAGTCCTGTACGTAACACACTCCCTGCTCAGTCCTGTACGTAACGCACTCCCTGCTCAGTCCTGTACGTAACGCACTCCTAGCACAGTGCTGTACGTAATGCCCTCCTAGCTCAGTCCTGTACGTAATTCACTCCTAGCTCAGTCCTGTACGTAACGCACTCCTAACTCAGTCCTGTACGTAACGCACTCCTAGCTCAGTCCTGTACGTAACGCACTCCTAGCTCAGTCCTGTACGTAACGCACTCCTAGCTCAGTCCTGTACGTAACGCACTCCTAGCTCAGTCCTGTACGTAACACACTCCTAGATCAGTCCTGTACGTAACACACTCCTAGATCAGTCCTGTACGTAACGCACTCCTAGCTCAGACCTGTACGTAACGCACTCCTAGCTCAGTCCTGTACGTAACACACTTCCTGCTCAGTCCTGTACGTAACATACTCGTAGCTCAATCTTGTACATAACACACAGTGGCTGAGGGGACATCCCAGCAGATAGAAAGTTGGAGATGGAAGAGAGGAGGGAGGAGGTAAATTTGGTTGTCATTGGCGTACAGTACAGTATTATGTGGTATTTGTGGTCGAATGTGCGAATGAGATCACCAAGAGGAATACAGAGGGAAGAGAAGGGGCTGTGAGCTGGCAGTGGGGGGACACTGACACGTAGAGGAAGAAGGGGGGCATGGAGTCATGGTTTGAGACAGAAACGTAGTGGTTGGATATGTAGGAGGACAACGAAGAGAACAGTGTTACGAGACAATGTATTCTGCTCTATCTGCATGCGATATGCTACGTCACAGTGACACATCTGTATCTATCTCTGTCTTATCTCTCTACCTATATATATATATATATATATATTAGGGGTGAGCGGGTTCGGATTTCTGAAATCCGAACCCCCCCGAGCCCCCCCGATCCGAGTCCGATCCGAGTCAGGCTCGACTTTTCCCGCCTGACTCGGATCTGAAATCGAGGCAAAACGTCATCTTCCCGCCTTCCGAGTCTCGCGGGTTTTGGATCCTATATAAGGTACACACGTCGGCGCCATTTTCTCACTCGGCTGTGGACAGTGAAGAGGGAGGGTGGGAGTTAGGGCTGTGTAGTGTAGTGTAGTGTAGTGCTGCTGTTGTCCACTACTTCAAAGTCCATAGGGGCTGGCTGTGTTGTGCTGTGCTGCTGTTGTTAATAGGGGCTGTGTCCACTACTTCAAAGTCCATAGGGGCTGGCTGGACTGTGTTGTGCAGTCAGTTCTCCATAGGGGCTGTGTCCACTCCAAAGTCCTGTGCAGTGTCCCAGTCCTAAAGGAGTGCTGTAGTGTTGTCCAGGGGGTGCTCTGTCCATCAGGGGTGCTCCCCCCAAGTGCTAAAAAAATAATATATTTTCTGTGTTTGTGAATTGTGTGCGCAGTAGCCGCACGTGCATCAACAAAGTAGTGCCAAGAGTGCGCCTGTGTCATAAGTAAAGGGCCGGCTGGCTTGACCGTTAAGGGTGCTGTAACCCCCGAAAGTACACTCCAGTCCAAACCAAAAAAAAAATGATTTTCTGTGTTTAGCCGCACGTATATATCAAATCGATATAACATAAATGGAGGTCCAAACTTTCTCCGATAAAAATAAAATAGAGAAAGATCAAGAACCACTTCCCCCTAGTGCTGAAGCTGCTGCCACTAGTCATGACATAGACGATAACATGCCATCAACGTCGTCTGCCAAGGCCGATGCCCAATGTCATAGTAGAGGGCACATACAATCCCAAATGGCAAAGTTCAGGAAAATGACCTTGAAAAAGACATTTAAATCAGCTGAAGAGAAACGTAATCTTGCCAATATGCCATTTACGACACGGAGTGGCAAGGAACGGCTAAGGTCGATCCCTAGTATGTTCATGACTAGTGGTTCAGCTCCACATGACGATGGAAGCCCTCCTCCCACTAAAAAAATCAAAAGAGTTAAGCTGGCAAAAGCACAGCGAAGAACTGTGCTTTCTAAGAAGATATCACAAATCCCCAAGGAGAGTCCAAGTGTGGTGGTGGTTGCGATGCCTGACCTTCCCAGCACTGGACGGGAAGAGGTGGCTCTTTCCACCATTTGCACGCCCCCTGCAAGTGCTGAAAGGAGCACCCACAGTCCACTTGCTGATATGCAAATTGAAGATGTCACTGTTGAAGTACAACAGGATGAGGATACTGGTGTAGCTGGCGCTGAGGAGGAAGTTGGCGAGGAGGATTCTGATGGTGATGTGGTTTGTTTAAATCAGGCTCCAGGGGAGACAGTTGTTGTCCGTGGGATGAAAAAGCCCATCACGGTCATGCCTGGGCAGAAGACCAAACATTCCACCTCTTTGGTCTGGCAATATTTCTATCCAAATCCGGACAACAACTGTCTTGCCATATGTACCATATGTAAAGGTGAAATAAGTAGGGGTAGGGACGTCAACCACCTAGGAACATCCTCCCTTATACGGCACCTGCAGCGCGTTCATAAAAAGTTACTGTCAAGTTCAGAATCTTTGGCTAAGACCGTAAGCAGTCCAGGGACACCTAAATCCCGTTGTCCTGTTGTATCCAAGCGCCTGCAAACCACACCGTCAACTCCCTCCTTGTCAATTTCCTCCTTAGTCAGGATCGGAAGTAGTCCTGCAGGCCATGTCACTGGCATGACTGACTCTCCTATCCGGGATTCCTCTGGAGGATCCTGCATTGCTACGCCTACTGCTGCCGCTGCTGCTGTTGCTGCTGCTGGGAGTCGTTCATCATCCCAGAGAGGAAGTAGGAACACCACTACTTTTACTAAACAATTGACCCTCCAACAGTCCTTAGCGAGGAGGATGAAGTACGACAGCAGTCATCCTGAAGCAAAACGTATAACTGAGGCCCTGACTGCTATGTTGGTGTTAGACGTGCGTCCGGTATCCGCCATTAGTGCAGTGGGATTTAGACAATTGATGGAGGTAGTGTGTCCCCGGTTCCAAATCCCGTCTAGATTCCACTTCACTAGGCAGGCGATACCGAGACTGTACAGAAATGTCAGAAAAAGTGTCCTCAGTGTCCTGAAAAATGCCGTTGTACACAATGTCCACTTAACCACGGACATGTGGACAAGTGGAACAGGGCAGACTAAGGACTATATGACTGTGACAGCCCACTGGGTAGATGTATCACCTTACGCAGCAACAGCAGCAGCGTCACCAGTAGCAGCATCTCAGAAACGCCAGCTCGTTACAAGGCAGGCTACGCTGTGTATCACCGGTTTCAGTAAGAGGCACACCGCCGACAACCTCTTAGAGAAACTGAGGGAAATCATCGCCCAGTGGCTTACCCCACTTAGACTCTCCTGGGGATTTGTGATATCTGACAACGCCACCAATATTGTGCGGGCATTACATCTGGGCAAATTCCAGCACGTCCCATGTTTTGCTCACACAATAAACTTGGTGGTGCAGAATTTTCTGAAAAGCGACAGGGGCGTGCAGGAGACGCTTTGGGTGGCCCGAAAAATTTCTGGCCACTTTCGCCATTCAGCGACTGCGTGCCGAAGACTGGAGCGCCAGCAAACACTCTTGAACCTGCCCCGCCATCACCTGAAGCAAGAGGTTGTGACGCGGTGGAACTCAACCCTCTATATGCTTCAGAGGATGGAGGAGCAGCAAAAGGCCATACAAGCCTATACATCCACCTATGACATAGGCAAAGGAGGGGGTATGCACCTGACTCAAGCGCAGTGGAGAATGATTTCCGTGTTGTGCAAGGTTCTCCAGCCCTTCGAACTTGCCACACGTGAAGTCAGTTCAGACACAGCCAGCTTGAGTCAGGTCATTCCCCTCATCAGGCTTTTGCAGAAGCAGCTGGAGAAAGTGAAGGAGGAGCTAAGATGGAGCGATTCCGCTCGGCATGTGGGACTTGTGGATGAAGCCCTTCATTCGCTTTGCCAGGATTCCAGGGTGGTCAATCTGTTGAAATCAGACCACTACATTTTGGCCACCGTGCTCGATCCTAGGTTTAAAGCCTATGTGGTGTCTCTCTTTCCGGCCGACACAAGCCTGCAGAGGTGCAAAGACCTGCTGGTGAACACACTGTCAGCTGAAGCGGAACGTGACACGTCAACGGCTCCTTCTTCATTTTCTCCCGCAACTGGGGCTGCCAGGAAAAAACTTAGGTATCCTAAGCAACCCGCTGGCGGTGATGCAGGGCAGGCAGGACCAAGTTTGGACATCTGGTCCGGACTGAAGGACCTGGCAACAATTTCTGACATGTCTACTGTCACTGCATATGATACTGTCACCATTGATAGAATGGTGGAGGATTACATCAGTGACAGCATCCAAGTAGGCATGTCAGACAGTCCATACCTGTACTGGCAGGAAAAAGAGGCAATTTGGAGGCCCCTGTACAAGCTGGCTCTATTTTACCTGAGTTGCCCCCCCTCCAGTGTGTACTCCGAAAGAGTGTTTAGTGCAGCCGGGAACCTTGTCAGCGAAAGGCGTAGGAGGTTGCTTCCACAGAATGTGGAGAAGATGATGTTCATCAAAATGAATTATCAGCTCTTCCAGGGAGACCAGCCTCCAGAAGGTACAGAGGGACCTGTGGTGGTGGATTCAAGTGGGGACGAGTTAATACTTTGTGAGGATGAGGATGTACACACTGAAGAGGGTGAGGAATCGGTGGATGAGGAGGATGAGGATGACATCTTGCCTCCGTAGAGCCAGTTTGTGCAGGGACACATTAATTGCCAGCTTGTTTTGTGGGGGCCCAAACGAACCAATCATTTCAGCCACAGTTGTGTGGCAGACCCTGGCGCTGAAATGATTGATTTGTTAAAGTGTGCATGTCCTGTTTATACAACATAAGGGTGAGTGGGAGGGCCCAAGGACAATTCCATCTTGCACTTCTTTTTTTTCTTTGCATTATGTACAGTTTGGGGCCTAGTTTTTCTAACTGCCATCCTGTCTGCCACTGCAGTGTCACTCCTAGATGGGTCACGTGTTTGTGCCGCCCACTCGTGTCGCTTAGCATAGTCATCCAGCTACCTCGGTGCAACCTTTTGGACATAAAAACACTATTGTGAGGTATGAGGTGTTCAGAATAGACTGGAAATGAGTGGAAATTAAGGTTATTGAGGTTAATAATAGCATAGGAGCAGAGAAACCAACAAATTCTGTGATTTTAGCTGTTTTTATGCTTTTTTAAAAAAAAATACAGATCCAAAACACAAAACCCAGAACCCAAAACACGGAAGGGTGGTTTTGGCAAAACCAATCCAGATCCAAAACACGAAGAAAGATCCAGATCCAAAACCAAAACACAAAACACGAAAAGTGGCCGGTGCACACCCCTAATATATATATATATATATATCATATCTGTCATCTATCTATCTCATATATATCATCTATCTCATATCTATCTATCTATGTCATATATAGCTACAGGTACCTCTGTCATAGCTATCTCATATCTATCTATCTCATATCTATCTCTCTCATATCTATCTATGTCATATCTATCTGTATGTCTCATATCTATCTGTATGTCTCATATCTATCATCTATCTCATATCTATCATCTATCTATCTCATATCTATCATCTATCTCATATCTATCTATCTCATATCTATCATCTATCTCATATCTATCTCTCTCATATCTATCTTTCTATGTCATATCTATCTGTATGTCTCATATCTATCTATCTCTCATATCTATCGTCTATCTCATATCTATCATCTATCTATCTATCTCTCATATCTATCTATCTCATATCTATCTATCATCTATCTCATATCTAACTATCTATCTATCTCATATCTTATCATCTATCTAACATCTAACTATCTACCTATCTATCTCATATCTATCATCTACCTCATCTATCATCTATCTCTCTCATATCTATCTATCTCTCTCCTATCTATCATCTATCTATCTCATATCTATCTATCTATCTATCTATCTATCTATCTATCTCATATCTATCATCTATCTATCTCATATCTACCCGCTCCGAGAACAGTGGCAGGTGGGGAGTTTGAATGGGGCGGTACACCTGTCAAACCGTAACGCAGGTGTCCTAAGGCGAGCTCAGGGAGGACAAAAACCTCCCGTGGAGCATAGATATGATCTATCTCATATCTATCTCATATCTATCTATTTCATATCTATCATCTATCTCATATCTATCTATCATACGTCTATCTAATATCCATCATCTATCTCATATATTTCTACCTCTCTCATCTATCTCATATCTATCTATCTCTATCATATCTATCTATCCCATATATATCTATCATCTATCTGTCTCATATATCTATCTCATATCTATCATCTATCTCATATCTATCTATCTGTCATCTATCTATCTATGTTTATGTATATATCTATCTCATATCGATCTATCATCTATCTCATATCTATCTATCTCATCATTCATCTATCTATCTCATATCTATCTATCTAATATCTATCATCTATCTGTCATTTATCTCTCTATGTATATGTATATATGCAGTCAGGTCCATAAATATTGGGACATTGACAGAATTTTCAGATTTTGGCCTCTATTCACCACCACAATGGTTTTGAAATGAAACATACAAGATGAGCTTTAACTGCAGACTTTCAGATTTAATTTGAGGGTAATTACATCCAAATCGGGTGAACGGTGTAGGAATTACAACAGTTTCAATATGTGCCTCCCACTTTTTAAAGGGCCAAAAGTAATGGGACTATCAACTCAAAAGCTATTTCATGGACAGGTGTGGGCTATTCCCTCGTTATTTCATTATCAATTAAGCAGGTAAAAGGTCTGGAGTTGATTCTAGGTGTGACATTTGCATTTGGAATCAGTTGCTGTCAACTCTCAATATGAGATCCAAAGAGCTGTCACTATCAGTGAAGCAAGCCATCATTAGGCTGAAATATCAAAACAAACCCATCAGGGAGATAGCAAAAACATTAGGTGTGGCCAAATCAACTGTTTGGAACATTCTTAAAAAGAAAGAACGCACCGGAGAGCTCAGCAACACCAAAAGACCCGGAAGACCACGGAAAACAACTGTGGTGGATGACAAAATAATTATTTCCCTGGTGAAGAAAACCCCCTTCATGACAGTTGGCCAAATCAAGAACACTCTCCAGGAGGTAGATGTATATGTGTCAAAGTCAACAATCAAGAGAAGACTTCACAAGAGTGAATATAGAGGGTTCACCACAAGATGCAAACCATTGGTGAGCCACAAAAATAGGAAGACTAGATTAGAGTTTGCCAAACAACATCTAAAAGAGCCATTACAGTTCTGGAACAACATCCTATCGACAGATGAGACAAAGATCAACTTGTACCAGAGTGATGGGAAGAGAAGAGAAGGAACTGCTCATGATCCAAAACATACCTCCTCATCAGTGAAGCATGGTGGTGGTAGTGTCATGGCGTGGGCATGTATGGCTGCCAATGGAACTGGTTCCCTTGTATTTATTGATGATGTGACTGCTGACAAAAGCAGTAGAATGAATTCTGAAATGTTTCGGGCAATATTATATGCTCATATTCAGTCAAATGCTTCAGAACTCATTGGACGGCGCTTCACAGTGCAGATGGATAATGACCCGAAGCATACTGCAAAAGTAACCAAAGACTTTTTAAGGCTATAAAGTGGAATGTTATGCAATGGCCAAGTCAATCCCCTGACCTGAATCCGATTGAGCATGCATTTCACTTGATGTAGACAAAACTGAAGGGAAAATACCCCAAGAACAAGCAGGAACTGAAGACATTTGCAGTAGAGGCCTGGCAGAGCATCACCAGGGATAAAACCCAGCGTCTGGTGATGTCTATGCGTTCCAGACTTCAGGCTGTAATTGCCTGCAAAGGATTTGCAACAAAGTATTAAAAAGTGAAAGTTACATTTAGGATTGTTTAGTTTGTCCCATTACTTTTGGCCCCTTAAAAAGTGGGAGGCACATATAGAAACCATTGTAATTCCTACACCGTTCACCTGATTTGGATGTAATTACCCTCAAATGAAATCTGAGAGTCTGCAGTTAAATCACATCTTGTTTGTTTAATTTCAAAGCCATTGTGGTGATGAATAGAGGCCAAAATATGACAATTCTGTCAATGTCCAAATATTTATGGACCTGACTGTATCTATCTCATATCTATCTACCTCATATCTATTTATCATCTATTTCATTTGACAGATCACTTTTAATATTTAATAAAGTTAAATAATAAAAAAAAACTTTGCATAAATAGATTAAAATTACATAATTGTATTCTGTCTATTTTGACTATAATTAGGTAGTTTTTTATTTAATGAGCAATATTCAATGTTAATTGTTAAAATATTGTCTTTTCTTTTTTTTTATCGACCTATTTTAAAGTATTTCCCCTGGTTTCCCCTTTCCTGTATTACTCACAGTATAAAGCAGACTTGGCAGCTGAACTGCCCATATGAGCTTACAATCTAAGAGCGGTTTCCGCAGCCTATATGTTATTGATCTCTCCAAGGAAGCTGCCTTTATTTGAGTCCCCGGAGGCCGTCATCTGCCCTACACAGACTCTTCCCCATCCAATTAGCATCTGATCCCATCCGGCTAATAAGATTTGTATCGTATTTGCAATATTTTTGGTTTTGCTAAAAGAAATTGCGTTGTCTAATATGACACAGAAATGTTCTGCCACTAATGAAAATTAACATCAGGGAGGAAGAGATATAATTTGCTAATAAGGGTGTTAATGAAATCCCTGTCCGCATCCAGCGACTCCCTGGCACAAGGCCGAGCCCGGTGTATATACGTGCGCTGTATACACTGAGAGCACTAAACCTGCGCTGCGCAGTACGCGGCACTTAGCGCAGTGCATGCTGAGAATACCTGGTAGTAATGCAAAACGCAATGGGCCTGACAGTGTCGATGCCACACGCACGGACATTCTGCGCCTCCATTGGGCTGGGACAATCTCCGATGGCGCGTCTTATTTAGCGCCGCAGCCAGTGGCCGTCTAAGTGCGAATCCCAACGGCTAAGGCATTAGCATAAAAACACAGTCGTGTCTGCAATAGCGCGCACTTGTGAATGAGGCCCTCACTGTGAACGCTGTTCTATGTATGTCTGATGTGTTCCATACACTTTATTAAATACCAGCTGTGACTAAACCGCATACAGATATGTTACCATATTACCAATAGCAACAGGGTCCTTTTAGATCATTATTTTATTTTTGGATGGTGAATAAGAATATTTATATAACCCAGAAAAAATTAAAAAAAGTTTTTGTTTTACACAGTACAGTAATTTGGGCAAAGGCTCCGTGGCGCAGTAGTCACTGAGCGCGCTGTGCGGGCGGATGTACATTTCATATTTGTTACAGAAATAATTGGTAAAACATAAACACCACAATGTAATGATCCATTTGTGCTGTCATCCCACCCAACACATGAGTATCCCGAGAACTAGATACATTGTATAGTAGACCGCACAAGAGAAGTGGTACTGTGCATCTTTCCACACATACAGAATAATAACATACTGGGAATTGCACCTAGTATATAGAAAATTACAAGAGTAGACTATTTAAACATACAAAATACTATCAGATAGTGAGAAGTGCACCCAGTATATAAACCATCATTATCACAGCCACGCACATCACCTGCTCCTGTACACCTGTCCTTACTGCCTGTCTATATGTCACATCCCATTATCACAGCCACGCACATCACCTGCTCCTGTACACCTGTCCTTACTGCCTGTCTATGTGTCACATCCCATTATCACAGCCACGCACATCAGCCGCTCCTGTACACCTGTCCTTACTGCCTGTCTATATGTCACATCCCATTATCACAGCCACGCACATCACCTGCTCCTGTACACCTGTCCTTACTGCCTGTCTATATGTCACATCCCATTATCACAGCCACGCACATCACCTGCTCCTGTACACCTGTCCTTACTGCCTGTCTATATGTCACATCCCATTATCACAGCCACGCACATCACCTGCTCCTGTACACCTGTCCTTACTGCCTGTCTATATGTCACATCCCATTATCACAGCCACGCACATCACCTGCTCCTGTACACCTGTCCTTACTGCCTTCTATATGTCACATCCCATTATCACAGCCACACACATCACCTGCTCCTGTACACCTGTCCTTACTGCCTGTCTATATGTCACATCCCATTATCACAGCCACGCACATCACCTGCTCCTGTACACCTGTCCTTACTGCCTGTCTATATGTCACATCCCATTATCACAGCCACGCACATCACCTGCTCCTGTACACCTGTCCTTACTGCCTGTCTATATGTCACATCCCATTATCACAGCCACGCACATCACCTGCTCCTGTACACCTGTCCTTACTGCCTGTCTATATGTCACATCCCATTATCACAGCCACGCACATCACCTGCTCCTGTACACCTGTCCTTACTGCCTGTCTATATGTCACATCCCATTATCACAGCCACGCACATCACCTGCTCCTGTACACCTGTCATTACTGCCTGTCTGTATGTCACATCCCATTATCACAGCCACGCACATCACCTGCTCCTGTACACCTGTCCTTACTGCCTGTCTATATGTCACATCCCATTATCACAGCCACGCACATCACCTGCTCCTGTACACCTGTCCTTACTGCCTTCTATATGTCACATCCCATTATCACAGCCACACACATCACCTGCTCCTGTACACCTGTCCTTACTGCCTGTCTATATGTCACATCCCATTATCACAGCCACGCACATCAGCCGCTCCTGTACACCTGTCCTTACTGCCTGTCTATATGTCACATCCCATTATCACAGCCACGCACATCAGCCGCTCCTGTACACCTGTCCTTACTGCCTGTCTATATGTCACATCCCATTATCACAGCCACGCACATCAGCCGCTCCTGTACACCTGTCCTTACTGCCTGTCTATATGTCACATCCCATTATCACAGCCACGCACATCAGCCGCTCCTGTACACCTGTCCTTACTGCCTGTCTATATGTCACATCCCATTATCACAGCCACGCACATCACCTGCTCCTGTACACCTGTCCTTACTGCCTGTCTAAATGTCACATCCCATTATCACAGCCACGCACATCACCTGCTCCTGTACACCTGTCCTTACTGCCTGTCTATATGTCACATCCCATTATCACAGCCACGCACATCACCTGCTCCTGTACACCTGTCCTTACTGCCTGTCTATATGTCACATCCCATTATCACAGCCACGCACATCACCTGCTCCTGTACACCTGTCCTAACTGCCTGTCTATATGTCACATCCCATTATCACAGCCACGCACATCACCTGCTCCTGTACACCTGTCCTTACTGCCTGTCTATATGTCACATCCCATTATCACAGCCACGCACATCACCTGCTCCTGTACACCTGTCCTTACTGCCTGTCTATATGTCACATCCCATTATCACAGCCACGCACATCACCTGCTCCTGTACACCTGTCCTTACTGCCTGTCTATATGTCACATCCCATTATCACAGCCACGCACATCACCTGCTCCTGTACACCTGTCCTAACTGCCTGTCTATATGTCACATCCCATTATCACAGCCACGCACATCACCTGCTCCTGTACACCTGTCCTTACTGCCTGTCTATATGTCACATCCCATTATCACAGCCACGCACATCACCTGCTCCTGTACACCTGTCCTTACTGCCTGTCTATATGTCACATCCCACTATCACAGCCACGCACATCACCTGCTCCTGTACACCTGTCCTTACTGCCTGTCTATATGTCACATCCCATTATCACAGCCACGCACATCACCTGCTCCTGTACACCTGTCCTTACTGCCTGTCTATATGTCACATCCCATTATCACAGCCACGCACATCACCTGCTCCTGTACACCTGTCCTTACTGCCTGTCTATATGTCACATCCCATTATCACAGCCACGCACATCACCTGCTCCTGTACACCTGTCCTTACTGCCTTCTATATGTCACATCCCATTATCACAGCCACGCACATCACCTGCTCCTGTACACCTGTCCTTACTGCCTGTCTATATGTCACATCCCATTATCACAGCCACGCACATCACCTGCTCCTGTACACCTGTCCTTACTGCCTGTCTATATGTCACATCCCATTATCACAGCCACGCACATCACCTGCTCCTGTACACCTGTCCTTACTGCCTGTCTATATGTCACATCCCATTATCACAGCCACGCACATCACCTGCTCCTGTACACCTGTCCTTACTGCCTGTCTGTATGTCACATCCCATTATCACAGCCACGCACATCACCTGCTCCTGTACACCTGTCCTTACTGCCTGTCTATATGTCACATCCCATTATCACAGCCACGCACATCACCTGCTCCTGTACACCTGTCATTACTGCCTGTCTGTATGTCACATCCCATTATCACAGCCACGCACATCACCTGCTCCTGTACACCTGTGCTTACTGCCTGTCTATATGTCACATCCCATTATCACAGCCACGCACATCACCTGCTCCTGTACACCTGTCCTTACTGCCTTCTATATGTCACATCCCATTATCACAGCCACGCACATCACCTGCTCCTGTACACCTGTCCTTACTGCCTGTCTATATGTCACATCCCATTATCACAGCCACGCACATCAGCCGCTCCTGTACACCTGTCCTTACTGCCTGTCTATATGTCACATCCCATTATCACAGCCACGCACATCAGCCGCTCCTGTACACCTGTCCTTACTGCCTGTCTATATGTCACATCCCATTATCACAGCCACGCACATCAGCCGCTCCTGTACACCTGTCCTTACTGCCTGTCTATATGTCACATCCCATTATCACAGCCACGCACATCAGCCGCTCCTGTACACCTGTCCTTACTGCCTGTCTATATGTCACATCCCATTATCACAGCCACGCACATCACCTGCTCCTGTACACCTGTCCTTACTGCCTGTCTAAATGTCACATCCCATTATCACAGCCACGCACATCACCTGCTCCTGTACACCTGTCCTTACTGCCTGTCTATATGTCACATCCCATTATCACAGCCACGCACATCACCTGCTCCTGTACACCTGTCCTTACTGCCTGTCTATATGTCACATCCCATTATCACAGCCACGCACATCACCTGCTCCTGTACACCTGTCCTTACTGCCTGTCTATATGTCACATCCCATTATCACAGCCACGCACATCACCTGCTCCTGTACACCTGTCCTTACTGCCTGTCTATATGTCACATCCCATTATCACAGCCACGCACATCACCTGCTCCTGTACACCTGTCCTAACTGCCTGTCTATATGTCACATCCCATTATCACAGCCACGCACATCACCTGCTCCTGTACACCTGTCCTTACTGCCTGTCTATATGTCACATCCCATTATCACAGCCACGCACATCACCTGCTCCTGTACACCTGTCCTTACTGCCTTCTATATGTCACATCCCATTATCACAGCCACACACATCACCTGCTCCTGTACACCTGTCCTTACTGCCTGTCTATATGTCACATCCCATTATCACAGCCACGCACATCACCTGCTCCTGTACACCTGTCCTTACTGCCTGTCTATATGTCACATCCCATTATCACAGCCACGCACATCACCTGCTCCTGTACACCTGTCCTTACTGCCTGTCTATATGTCACATCCCATTATCACAGCCACGCACATCACCTGCTCCTGTACACCTGTCCTTACTGCCTGTCTATATGTCACATCCCATTATCACAGCCACGCACATCACCTGCTCCTGTACACCTGTCCTTACTGCCTGTCTATATGTCACATCCCATTATCACAGCCACGCACATCACCTGCTCCTGTACACCTGTCATTACTGCCTGTCTGTATGTCACATCCCATTATCACAGCCACGCACATCACCTGCTCCTGTACACCTGTCCTTACTGCCTGTCTATATGTCACATCCCATTATCACAGCCACGCACATCACCTGCTCCTGTACACCTGTCCTTACTGCCTTCTATATGTCACATCCCATTATCACAGCCACACACATCACCTGCTCCTGTACACCTGTCCTTACTGCCTGTCTATATGTCACATCCCATTATCACAGCCACGCACATCAGCCGCTCCTGTACACCTGTCCTTACTGCCTGTCTATATGTCACATCCCATTATCACAGCCACGCACATCAGCCGCTCCTGTACACCTGTCCTTACTGCCTGTCTATATGTCACATCCCATTATCACAGCCACGCACATCAGCCGCTCCTGTACACCTGTCCTTACTGCCTGTCTATATGTCACATCCCATTATCACAGCCACGCACATCAGCCGCTCCTGTACACCTGTCCTTACTGCCTGTCTATATGTCACATCCCATTATCACAGCCACGCACATCACCTGCTCCTGTACACCTGTCCTTACTGCCTGTCTAAATGTCACATCCCATTATCACAGCCACGCACATCACCTGCTCCTGTACACCTGTCCTTACTGCCTGTCTATATGTCACATCCCATTATCACAGCCACGCACATCACCTGCTCCTGTACACCTGTCCTTACTGCCTGTCTATATGTCACATCCCATTATCACAGCCACGCACATCACCTGCTCCTGTACACCTGTCCTAACTGCCTGTCTATATGTCACATCCCATTATCACAGCCACGCACATCACCTGCTCCTGTACACCTGTCCTTACTGCCTGTCTATATGTCACATCCCATTATCACAGCCACGCACATCACCTGCTCCTGTACACCTGTCCTTACTGCCTGTCTATATGTCACATCCCATTATCACAGCCACGCACATCACCTGCTCCTGTACACCTGTCCTTACTGCCTGTCTATATGTCACATCCCATTATCACAGCCACGCACATCACCTGCTCCTGTACACCTGTCCTAACTGCCTGTCTATATGTCACATCCCATTATCACAGCCACGCACATCACCTGCTCCTGTACACCTGTCCTTACTGCCTGTCTATATGTCACATCCCATTATCACAGCCACGCACATCACCTGCTCCTGTACACCTGTCCTTACTGCCTGTCTATATGTCACATCCCACTATCACAGCCACGCACATCACCTGCTCCTGTACACCTGTCCTTACTGCCTGTCTATATGTCACATCCCATTATCACAGCCACGCACATCACCTGCTCCTGTACACCTGTCCTTACTGCCTGTCTATATGTCACATCCCATTATCACAGCCACGCACATCACCTGCTCCTGTACACCTGTCCTTACTGCCTGTCTATATGTCACATCCCATTATCACAGCCACGCACATCACCTGCTCCTGTACACCTGTCCTTACTGCCTTCTATATGTCACATCCCATTATCACAGCCACGCACATCACCTGCTCCTGTACACCTGTCCTTACTGCCTGTCTATATGTCACATCCCATTATCACAGCCACGCACATCACCTGCTCCTGTACACCTGTCCTTACTGCCTGTCTATATGTCACATCCCATTATCACAGCCACGCACATCACCTGCTCCTGTACACCTGTCCTTACTGCCTGTCTATATGTCACATCCCATTATCACAGCCACGCACATCACCTGCTCCTGTACACCTGTCCTTACTGCCTGTCTGTATGTCACATCCCATTATCACAGCCACGCACATCACCTGCTCCTGTACACCTGTCCTTACTGCCTGTCTATATGTCACATCCCATTATCACAGCCACGCACATCACCTGCTCCTGTACACCTGTCATTACTGCCTGTCTGTATGTCACATCCCATTATCACAGCCACGCACATCACCTGCTCCTGTACACCTGTGCTTACTGCCTGTCTATATGTCACATCCCATTATCACAGCCACGCACATCACCTGCTCCTGTACACCTGTCCTTACTGCCTTCTATATGTCACATCCCATTATCACAGCCACGCACATCACCTGCTCCTGTACACCTGTCCTTACTGCCTGTCTATATGTCACATCCCATTATCACAGCCACGCACATCAGCCGCTCCTGTACACCTGTCCTTACTGCCTGTCTATATGTCACATCCCATTATCACAGCCACGCACATCAGCCGCTCCTGTACACCTGTCCTTACTGCCTGTCTATATGTCACATCCCATTATCACAGCCACGCACATCAGCCGCTCCTGTACACCTGTCCTTACTGCCTGTCTATATGTCACATCCCATTATCACAGCCACGCACATCAGCCGCTCCTGTACACCTGTCCTTACTGCCTGTCTATATGTCACATCCCATTATCACAGCCACGCACATCACCTGCTCCTGTACACCTGTCCTTACTGCCTGTCTAAATGTCACATCCCATTATCACAGCCACGCACATCACCTGCTCCTGTACACCTGTCCTTACTGCCTGTCTATATGTCACATCCCATTATCACAGCCACGCACATCACCTGCTCCTGTACACCTGTCCTTACTGCCTGTCTATATGTCACATCCCATTATCACAGCCACGCACATCACCTGCTCCTGTACACCTGTCCTTACTGCCTGTCTATATGTCACATCCCATTATCACAGCCACGCACATCACCTGCTCCTGTACACCTGTCCTTACTGCCTGTCTATATGTCACATCCCATTATCACAGCCACGCACATCACCTGCTCCTGTACACCTGTCCTAACTGCCTGTCTATATGTCACATCCCATTATCACAGCCACGCACATCACCTGCTCCTGTACACCTGTCCTTACTGCCTGTCTATATGTCACATCCCATTATCACAGCCACGCACATCACCTGCTCCTGTACACCTGTCCTTACTGCCTGTCTATATGTCACATCCCACTATCACAGCCACGCACATCACCTGCTCCTGTACACCTGTCCTTACTGCCTGTCTATATGTCACATCCCATTATCACAGCCACGCACATCACCTGCTCCTGTACACCTGTCCTTACTGCCTGTCTATATGTCACATCCCATTATCACAGCCACGCACATCACCTGCTCCTGTACACCTGTCCTTACTGCCTTCTATATGTCACATCCCATTATCACAGCCACGCACATCACCTGCTCCTGTACACCTGTCCTTACTGCCTGTCTATATGTCACATCCCATTATCACAGCCACGCACATCACCTGCTCCTGTACACCTGTCCTTACTGCCTGTCTATATGTCACATCCCATTATCACAGCCACGCACATCACCTGCTCCTGTACACCTGTCCTTACTGCCTTCTATATGTCACATCCCATTATCACAGCCACGCACATCACCTGCTCCTGTACACCTGTCCTTACTGCCTGTCTATATGTCACATCCCATTATCACAGCCACGCACATCAGCCGCTCCTGTACACCTGTCCTTACTGCCTGTCTATATGTCACATCCCATTATCACAGCCACGCACATCAGCCGCTCCTGTACACCTGTCCTTACTGCCTGTCTATATGTCACATCCCATTATCACAGCCACGCACATCAGCCGCTCCTGTACACCTGTCCTTACTGCCTGTCTATATGTCACATCCCATTATCACAGCCACGCACATCAGCCGCTCCTGTACACCTGTCCTTACTGCCTGTCTATATGTCACATCCCATTATCACAGCCACGCACATCACCTGCTCCTGTACACCTGTCCTTACTGCCTGTCTAAATGTCACATCCCATTATCACAGCCACGCACATCACCTGCTCCTGTACACCTGTCCTTACTGCCTGTCTATATGTCACATCCCATTATCACAGCCACGCACATCACCTGCTCCTGTACACCTGTCCTTACTGCCTGTCTATATGTCACATCCCATTATCACAGCCACGCACATCACCTGCTCCTGTACACCTGTCCTAACTGCCTGTCTATATGTCACATCCCATTATCACAGCCACGCACATCACCTGCTCCTGTACACCTGTCCTTACTGCCTGTCTATATGTCACATCCCATTATCACAGCCACGCACATCACCTGCTCCTGTACACCTGTCCTTACTGCCTGTCTATATGTCACATCCCATTATCACAGCCACGCACATCACCTGCTCCTGTACACCTGTCCTAACTGCCTGTCTATATGTCACATCCCATTATCACAGCCACGCACATCACCTGCTCCTGTACACCTGTCCTTACTGCCTGTCTATATGTCACATCCCATTATCACAGCCACGCACATCACCTGCTCCTGTACACCTGTCCTTACTGCCTGTCTATATGTCACATCCCACTATCACAGCCACGCACATCACCTGCTCCTGTACACCTGTCCTTACTGCCTGTCTATATGTCACATCCCACTATCACAGCCACGCACATCACCTGCTCCTGTACACCTGTCCTTACTGCCTGTCTATATGTCACATCCCACTATCACAGCCACGCACATCACCTGCTCCTGTACACCTGTCCTTACTGCCTGTCTATATGTCACATCCCATTATCACAGCCACGCACATCACCTGCTCCTGTACACCTGTCCTTACTGCCTGTCTATATGTCACATCCCATTATCACAGCCACGCACATCACCTGCTCCTGTACACCTGTCCTTACTGCCTTCTATATGTCACATCCCATTATCACAGCCACGCACATCACCTGCTCCTGTACACCTGTCCTTACTGCCTGTCTATATGTCACATCCCATTATCACAGCCACGCACATCACCTGCTCCTGTACACCTGTCCTTACTGCCTGTCTATATGTCACATCCCATTATCACAGCCACGCACATCACCTGCTCCTGTACACCTGTCCTTACTGCCTGTCTATATGTCACATCCCATTATCACAGCCACGCACATCACCTGCTCCTGTACACCTGTCCTTACTGCCTGTCTGTATGTCACATCCCATTATCACAGCCACGCACATCACCTGCTCCTGTACACCTGTCATTACTGCCTGTCTGTA
This sequence comes from Taudactylus pleione, assembly GCA_031769625.1. Classification (NCBI taxonomy): domain Eukaryota; kingdom Metazoa; phylum Chordata; class Amphibia; order Anura; family Myobatrachidae; genus Taudactylus; species Taudactylus pleione. The sequence goes on from JAUIMM010001445.1 coordinate 531,120, forward strand.
TGTCACATCCCATTATCACAGCCACGCACATCACCTGCTCCTGTACACCTGTGCTTACTGCCTGTCTATATGTCACATCCCATTATCACAGCCACGCACATCACCTGCTCCTGTACACCTGTCCTTACTGCCTTCTATATGTCACATCCCATTATCACAGCCACGCACATCACCTGCTCCTGTACACCTGTCCTTACTGCCTGTCTATATGTCACATCCCATTATCACAGCCACGCACATCAGCCGCTCCTGTACACCTGTCCTTACTGCCTGTCTATATGTCACATCCCATTATCACAGCCACGCACATCAGCCGCTCCTGTACACCTGTCCTTACTGCCTGTCTATATGTCACATCCCATTATCACAGCCACGCACATCAGCCGCTCCTGTACACCTGTCCTTACTGCCTGTCTATATGTCACATCCCATTATCACAGCCACGCACATCAGCCGCTCCTGTACACCTGTCCTTACTGCCTGTCTATATGTCACATCCCATTATCACAGCCACGCACATCACCTGCTCCTGTACACCTGTCCTTACTGCTTGTCTATATGTCACATCCCATTATCACAGCCACGCACATCACCTGCTCCTGTACACCTGTCCTTACTGCCTGTCTATATGTCACATCCCATTATCACAGCCACGCACATCATCCGCTCCTGTACACCTGTCCTTACTGCCTGTCTATATGTCACATCCCATTATCACAGCCACGCACATCACCTGCTCCTGTACACCTGTCCTTACTGCCTGTCTATATGTCACATCCCATTATCACAGCCACGCACATCACCTGCTCCTGTACACCTGTCCTTACTGCCTGTCTATATGTCACATCCCATTATCACAGCCACGCACATCATCCGGATGTGACATATATCTCAAATCTCTCTCTCTCATATCTATCTATCTCATATCTATCTATATATCTCATATTTTTATATCAATCTATCTCATATCTATATATATATCTCATATCTATCTCTATATCTCATATCTATCTATATATCTCATATCTATCTATCTATCTCATATCTATCTCTTGTCTATCATCTATCTATCTCATATCTATCTCATATCTATCTCCTATCTATCTCTTATCTATCATCTATCTATCTCATATCTATCTCCTATCTATCTCTTATCTATCATCTATCTATCTTATATCTATCATCTACCTATCTCATATCTATGTATCTATCTATCATCCATCTATCTCATATCTATCATCCATCTATCTCATATCTATCAATCATCTATCTATATCATATCTATCATCTATATATCTCTTCTATCATCTACCTTTCTCATATCTATCTATTTCATATCTATCATCTATCTATCTCGTATCTATCTATCATCTATCTCGTATTTATCATCTATCTCATATTGATCTATCATCTATCTATCTCATATCTATCATATACCTATCTCATCTCATATCTATCTCATTTCTATCTATCTCATGTCAGTCTATCTCATATCTATCATCTACCTATCTCATATCTCTCTATCTATCATCCATCTATCTATCATCCATCTATCTCATATCTATCTATCATCTATGTATATCATATCTATCATCTTTCTGTCTCATCTATCATCTATCTATCTCATATCTATCTCATATTTATCTATCATCTATCTATCTATCTATCTATCTCATATCTATCTAGCTATCTATCATTTATCATCTATCTATGTCATATCTATCATCTGTCTATCTATCTTGTATCTATCTCATATCTATATATTTCATTTCTATCATCTCATATCTATTTATCATCTATCTCATATTGATCTATCATCTATCTGTCTCATATCTATCGTATACTTATCTCATCTCATATCTATCTATCTCATGTCTGTCTATCTCATATCTATCTATCATCCATCCATCTATCTATTTATCTATCATCCATCTATCTCATATCTGTCTATCATCCATCTATCTCATATCTATCTGTCATCTATGTATATCATATCTATCATCTATCTATCTCATCTATCATCTATCTCATATCTATCTATCTATCTCATGTCTATCTGTCTCATGTCGGTCTATCTCATATCTATCTATCATCCATCCATCTATCTATCATCCATCTATCTCATATCTGTCTATCATCCATCTATCTCATATCTATCTATCTATCATCTATGTATATCATATCTATCATCTATCTATCTCATCTATCTATCTATCTATCTATCTTATATCTATCTCATATTTGTCTATTATCTGTCTATCTCATATGTATCTATATATCTATCTATCTCATATCTATTTATCTATCTCATATCTATATATCTATCTCATATCTATCATTTATCATCTATCTATCTCATATCTATCATCTACATATCTCATATCTATCATCCATCCATCTATCTCATATCTGTCTATCTTCTATCTCATATCTATCTCTTATCTGTCATCTATCTATCTCATATCTATCATCTATCTATCTCATATCTATCTCATGTCTGTCTATCTCATATCTATCATCTACCTATCTCATATCTATCTATCATCCATCTATCTCATATCTATCTATCATCCATCTATCTCATATCTATCTATCATCTATCTATATCATATCTATCATCTATATATCTCTTCTATCATCTACCTTTCTCATATCTATCTATTTCATATCTATCATCTATCTATCTCGTATCTATCTATCATCTATCTCGTATTTATCATCTATCTCATATTGATCTATCATCTATCTCATATCTATCATATACCTATCTCATCTCATATCTATCTCATTTCTATCTATCTCATGTCAGTCTATCTCATATCTATCATCTACCTATCTCATATCTGTCTATCTATCATCCATCTATCTATCATCCATCTATCTCATATCTATCTATCATCTATGTATATCATATCTATCATCTTTCTGTCTCATCTATCATCTATCTATCTCATATCTATCTCATATTTATCTATCATCTATCTATCTATCTATCTATCTCATATCTATCTAGCTATCTATCATTTATCATCTATCTATGTCATATCTATCATCTGTCTATCTATCTTGTATCTATCTCATATCTATATATTTCATTTCTATCATCTCATATCTATTTATCATCTATCTCATATTGATCTATCATCTATCTGTCTCATATCTATCGTATACTTATCTCATCTCATATCTATCTATCTCATGTCTGTCTATCTCATATCTATCATCTACCTATCTCATATCTATCTATCATCCATCCATCTATCTATCATCCATCTATCTCATATCTGTCTATCATCCATCTATCTCATATCTATCTATCATCTATGTATATCATATCTATCATCTATCTCATCTATCTATCTATCTATCTATCTCATATCTATCTCATATTTGTCTATTATCTGTCTATCTCATATGTATCTATATATCTATCTATCTCATATCTATCATTTATCATCTATCTATCTCATATCTATCATTTACATATCTCATATCTATCATCCATCCATCTATCTCATATCTATCTCTTATCTGTCATCTATCTATCTCATATCTATCATCTATCTATCTCATATCTATCTCATGTCTGTCTATCTCATATCTATCATCTACCTATCTCATATCGATCTATCATCCATCTATCTCATATCTATCTATCATCCATCTATCTCATATCTATCTATCATCTATCTCATATCTATCTCATGTCTGTCTATCTCATATCTATCATCTACCTATCTCATATCTATCTATCATCCATCCATCTATCTATCTATCATCCATCTATCTCATATCTGTCTATCATCCATCTATCTCATATCTATCTGTCATCTATGTATATCATATCTATCATCTATCTATCTCATCTATCTCATATCTATCTATCTATCTATCTCATGTCTATCTGTCTCATGTCGGTCTATCTCATATCTATCTATCATCCATCTATCTCATATCTGTCTATCATCTATGTATATCATATCTATCATCTATCTATCTCATCTATCTATCTATCTCATATCTATCTCATATTTGTCTATTATCTGTCTATCTCATATCTATTTATCTATCTCATATCTATCATTTATCATCTATCTGTCTCATATCTATCATCTATCTATCTCATATCTATCTCATGTCTGTCTATCTCATATCTATCATCTACCTATCTCATATCGATCTATCATCCATCTATCTCATATCTATCTATCATCCATCTATCTCATATCTATCTATCATCTATCTCATATCTATCTCATGTCTGTCTATCTCATATCTATCATCTACCTATCTCATATCTATCTATCATCCATCCATCTATCTATCTATCATCCATCTATCTCATATCTGTCTATCATCCATCTATCTCATATCTATCTGTCATCTATGTATATCATATCTATCATCTATCTATCTCATCTATCTCATATCTATCTATCTATCTATCTCATGTCTATCTGTCTCATGTCGGTCTATCTCATATCTATCTATCATCCATCTATCTCATATCTGTCTATCATCTATGTATATCATATCTATCATCTATCTATCTCATCTATCTATCTATCTCATATCTATCTCATATTTGTCTATTATCTGTCTATCTCATATCTATTTATCTATCTCATATCTATCATTTATCATCTATCTATCTCATATCTATCATCTACATATCTCATATCTATCATCCATCCATCTACCTCATATCTATCTCTTATCTGTCATCTATCTATCTCATATCTATCATCTATCTATCTCATATCTATCTCATGTCTGTCTATCTCATATCTATCATCTACCTATCTCATATCTATCTATCATCCATCTATCTCATATCCATCTATCTCATATCTATCTATCATCTATCTATATCATATTTATCATCTATCTATCTCTTCTATCATCTACCTTTCTCATATCTATCTATCCCATATCTATCTATCATCTATCTATCTCGTATCTATCATCTATCTCGTATTTATCATCTATCTCATATTGATCTATCATCTATCTATCTCATATCTATCATCTATCTATCTCATATCTATCATCTATCTATCTCATTTCTATCTATCTCAAGTCAGTCTATCTCATATCTATCATCTACCTATCTCATATCTATCTATCATCCATCCATCTATCATCTATGTATATCATATCTATTTATCATCTATGTATATTATATCTATCATCTTTCTGTCTCATCTATCATCTATCTATCTCATATCTATCTCATATTTATCTATCATCTATCTATCTCATATCTATCCAGGACCAAATTAAGGTCTCTGGGGGCCCCTGGGCAACAAACATGTGGGGGCCCCTATTACGTGCCCTTTATGCAGTGCACCCAGTAGTAGTGCCCCCAGGAGTGTTGCCCCTTATGCAGTGCCCCCTATGCAATGCCCCCTGTAGTTATACCCCCAGTAGTAGTGTTCCCAATAGTAATGCCCCTTGTATAAATACCCCCAGTAGTAATACCCCTGTAGTTGTGCCCCCAGCGTGTGCCCAATAGTAATGCCCTCAGTAGTAATACCCCTGTAGTTGTGCCCCCTGTGGTAATGGACCAGTAGTAATGCCCCCGTGGTAGTGGCACCAGTAGTAATGCCCCCCTTCCCGAGTAATGTCCCCTGTAGTAATGTCCCCCCCGAGTAATGTCCCCTGTAGTAATGTCCCCCTCGATTAATGCCCCCAGTAGTAATGCCCCCACCTCCGAGTAATGCCCCCAGTAGTAGTGACCCCCCTGAGTACTGCCCCCAGTAGTAATGTCCCCCCCGAGTAATGCCCCCTGTAGTAATGCCCCAGTAGTAATGTCCCCCCCAGCAGTGGTAAAGCCGCTTGCGCTAAAGAGAAAAAAAAAAATCATACTTACCTTAAGCCCCGCTCCTGCTGCCTTCTGATCCGCTCGGCTGGGGCTGCTCCTCTGCACTATGGGAGAGACGCATGACGTCTCTCCCATAGTTCACTGCCTGAGCTGGAAGCCGGAGCTCATGAGTGAGCTCTAGTCTCCGGCTCTGGCTGCCGCTGCGGGGAGGGAGCCGGGCACCCGCTGGTTACAATCTCAGTGGGCGCCTGGTGTCTCCGTGCGGCACTGGGGTTAGGTGTCCAGAGGAGGCGGAACTGGTTCCGTCTCCTCCGGTTCACTTTAACCCTGATGGCTGGGTGTGGGGGCCCAGGGACGATCGCCCCTGTCGCCCCCCCTTTAATCCGGCCCTGTATCTATCATCTACCTATCTCATATCTATCTATCATTTATCATCTATGTCATATCTATCATCTGTCTATCTATCTCGTATCTATCTCATATCTATATATTTCATATCTATCTATCATCTCTCATATCTATCTATCATCTATCTATCTCGTATTTATCATCTATCTCATATTGATCTATCATCTATCTCATATCTATCATAAAACTATCTCATCTCATATCTATCTATCTCATATCTATCTCATGTCTATCTATCTCATATCTATCATCTACCTATCTCATATCTATCATCTACCTATCTCATATCTATCTATCATCCATCCATCTCATCTATCATCTATGTATATCATATCTATCTCATATCTATCTATCTATCTCATATCTATCTATCATCCATCCATCTATCTATCATCCATCTATCTCATATCTGTCTATCATCCATCTATCTCATATCTATCTATCATCTATGTATATCATATCTATCTCATCTATCTATCTATCTCATATATATCTCATATTTGTCTATCTATCTCATATGTATCTATATATCTATCTATCTCATATCTATCATTTATCATCTATCTATCTCATATCTATCATTTATCATCTATCTCATATCTATCATCTGTCTCATATCTATCATCTACCTATCTCATATCTATTTATCTATCTCATATCTATCATATATCATCTATCTATCTATCATTTATCATCTATCTATCTCGTATCTATCATCTATCTATCTCATATCTATCATCTACCTATCTCATATCTATCATCCATCCATCTATCTCATATCTGTCTATCATCTATCTCATATCTATCTATCATCTATCTATCTCATATCTATCATCCATCCATCTATCTCATATCTGTCTGTCATCTATCTCATATCTATCTATCATCTATCTATCTCATATCTATCATCCATCCATCTCATATCTGTCTATCATCCATCTATCTCATATCTATCTATCATCTATCTATCCTCTATATATCTCTTATCTATCATCTACCTATCTATCTATCTCTCTCATACCTAACATCTTTCTCATATCTATCTAGCTCCCTCTCATATCTATCATCTATCTGTTTCTCTATCTCATATCTAATCTGTCTATCTCTTTTACAGTATCTCTATACTTTACTATATCTATTATATATATATATATATATATATATATATTGTGACACAGTTAGGTTAGGGGGTCCCTCTCCTGGGTAGAGGACTCCTTCCTTACACACACACACAGCAGCAGGGAAGCAGCACACCAGTCTGGATGCAAGTACAAGCTGGTCGGCGCCAGTCTTTATTGTACAATGACAGAAATATAAAGAAAACATAAATATAAATCCTAGCCCTGTCGGGGTACTAACTTCACAGGTAGTTCCCTCACTACCAGAACCTGGCAGGGACTAATGCCCTCGCCAGCAACAAAGCACAGCACAGTACTCACAGATAGGTTTTTCAAGTGTCTCTGAGCAAACTCCCTGCCTGCTCTCCCAGGTGAGACAATCAGCCCTCAACACACTAGGCTTATATTGGCCACTCTCAGGTGGAAACCTTAACAAGCCTGTTACCAGGTTGCAAGGCCCAAAACCTGGAGTGGCCGTGGGTGGAGCCCTCCCTCTCCTCTCACCCACAACCCCCAGGTCCCAAACCGGCTTTTCAAAAAGCCGAAACTCAAGCCTGCTACACTGCAGACTTTCTCCTGGGGGTTTAAAACACAAAAGACAGGAATCTGGGACAAATGTACCTGCCACAGACCACATTACCAGTGATCCTATCACAATATATATATATACAGTCAGGTCCATAAATACTGGGACATTGACAGAATTTTCAGATTTTGGCCTCTATTCACCACCACAATGGTTTTGAAATGAAACAAACAAGATGTGCTTTAACTGCAGACTTTCAGATTTAATTTGAGGGTAATTACATCCAAATCAGGTGAATGGTGTAGGAATTACAACAGTTTCAATATGTGCCTCCCACTTTTTAAGGGGCCAAAAGTAATGGGACTATCAACTCAAAAGCTATTTCATGGACAGGTGTGGGCTATTCCCTCATTATTTCATTATCAATGAAGCAGGTAAAAGGTCTGGAGTTGATTCTAGGTGTGACATTTGCATTTGGTTTCAGTTGCTGTCAACTCTCAATATGAGATCCAAAGAGCTGTCACTATCAGTGAAGCAAGCCATCATTAGGCTGAAAAATCAAAACAAACCCATCAGAGAGATAGCAAAAACATTAGGTGTGGCCAAATCAACTGTTTGGAACATCCTTAAAAAGAAAGAACGCAACGGAGAGCACAGCAACACCAAAAGACCCGGAAGACCACGGAAAACAACTGTGGTGGATGACAAAAGAATTATTTCCCTGGTGAAGAAAAACCCATTCACAACAGTTGGCCAAATCAAGAACACTCTCCAGGAGGTAGATGTATATGTGTCAAAGTCAACAATCAAGAGAAGACTTCACAAGAGTGAATATAGAGGGTTCACCACAAGATGCAAACCATTGGTGAGCCACAAAAACAGGAAGCGCAGATTAGAGTTTGCCAAACAACATCTAAAAAAGCCATTACAGTTCTGGAACAACATCCTATTGACAGATGAGACAAAGATCAACTTGTACCAGAGTGATGGGAAGAGAAGAGAAGGAAAGGAACTGCTCATGATCCAAAACATACCACCTCATCAGTGAACCGTGGTGCTGGTAGTGTCATGGCGTGGGCATGTATGGCTGCCAATGGAACTGGTTCCCTTGTATTTATTGATGATGTGACTGCAGACAAAAGCAGTAGAATGAATTCTGAAGTGTTTCGGGCAATATTATATGCTCATATTCAAACAAATGCTTCAGAACTCATTGGACGGCGCTTCACAGTGCAGATGGACAATGACCCGAAGCATACTGCAAAAGCAACCAAAGAGTTTTTAAGGCTAAAAAGTGGAATGTTATGCAATGGCCAAGTCAATCCCCTGACCTGAATCCGATTGAGCATGCATTTCACTTGATGAAGACAAAACTGAAGGGAAAATGCCCCAAGAACAAGCAGGAACTGAAGACATTTGCAGTAGAGGCCTGGCAGAGCATCACCAGGGATGAAACCCAGCGTCTGGTGATGTCTATGCGTTCCAGACTTCAGGCTGTAATCGCCTGCAAAGGATTTGTAACAAAGTATTAAAAAGTGAGAGTTCGATTTAGGATTGTTTAGTTTGTCCCATTACTTTTGGCCCCTTAAAAAGTGGGAGGCACATATAGAAACCGTTGTAATTCCTACACCGTTCACCTGATTTGGATGTAATTACCCTCAAATTAAATCTGAAAGTCTGCAGGTAAAGCACATCTTGTTTGTTTCATTTCAAAGCCATTGTGATGGTGAATAGAGGCCAAAATATGAAAATTCTGTCAATGTCCCAATATTTATGGACCTGACTGTATATATATATATATATATATATATAATCCCTATATCTCTCTATTACGTCTCTATGCTTTACCTATCTATGCCATATTTATCTGTCTAACATCAGTCTTCTGTTCCTCACACCTGCACTGCTCCTTGGGCCAACTCTCCCTTTCGGCCGTTCTTTCAAATGCGGTGAGATAGGCCTCCACATCATCGCCCGAAGTCATCTTCTGGAGGATGTGACTGGCTCGTACGGAGTGAGTGGTGGTGGGAGGACCAGTACCAACATCTCTGGGCCGGGCGATCAGGTGCTGTACCACCTCTTTTATGGCCTGCCTGTTTTCCGCTAAGGCCCGGCGGGTTTCCTCGATGGCAACCTGTTGTTGCCCCTGGGCTGTCTACAAGGCTGACAGTTGCACCCTGGTGGATTCCTGCAGAGCCCTGGTAGATTCCTGCTGAGCTCTGGTAAATTCCTGCTGAGCTGCTGTAGCTTGGAGCAGGGCTTTAATAATGTCCTCCATTTTGTCCTGGGGTGTAGGTTGGAAGCTGAACCTTGCCTCTCTGAGCATGGGCTGACGCCTCCTCTATGTGACTCCAAGGACACAACGTTATTTCCACACTCACAAATTGGGTGTCTGTCCCTTTAATTTTTAAACGGAAAGTTTTCCTCTTGCTGCAACATCATTGTGTGTGGGTGCCCGCTTTCTCCACCATATTGTGACACAGTTAGGTTAGGGGGTCCCTCTCCTGGGTAGAGGACTCCTTCCTTACACACACACACAGCAGCAGGGAAGCAGCACACCAGTCTGGATGCAAGTACAAGCTGGTCGGCGCCAGTCTTTATTGTACAATGACAGAAATATAAAGAAAACATAAATATAAATCCTAGCCCTGTCGGGGCACTAACTTCACAGGTAGTTCCCTCACTACCAGAACCTGGCAGGGCCTAATGCCCTTGCCAGCAACAAAGCACAGCACAGTACTCACAGATAGGTTTTTCAAGTGTCTCTGAGCAAACTCCCTGCCTGCTCTCCCAGGTGAGACAATCAGCCCTCAACACACTAGGCTTATATTGGCCACTCTCAGGTGGAAACCTTAACAAGCCTGTTACCAGGTTGCAAGGCCCAAAACCTGGAGTGGCCGTGGGTGGAGCCCTCCCTCTCCTCTCACCCACAACCTCCAGGTCCCAAACCGGCTTTTCAAAAAGCCGAAACTCAAGCCTGCTACACTGCAGACTTTCTCCTGGGGGTTTAAAACACAAAAGACAGCAATCTGGGACAAATGTACCTGCCACAGACCACTTTACCAGTGATCCTATCACATATCCCCCCCCTTTGTTTCGACCTGTGGGGCGGAACAACTGAAGCCCCCAAACAATGAACGCGTGACATCGCGTCAGCATTGGCCAGCTGGCTTCCTGGCCTGTGTTCCACTGAAAATGTAAAAGTTTGTAACACCAAGAACCATCTTGTAATTCTCGCATTACTGTCCTTATTTTCAGACATCCACTTCAGAGGGGCATGGTCAGTGATCAATTTGAACTTTCTTCCGACCAAGTAGTACCTGAGAGCCTCTAACGCCCACTTTATGGCCAACGCCTCCTTCTCCACTGTGGCATAGTTTCTCTCATGTACATTCAACTTTCTGCTAAGATAGAAAATAGGGTGTTCCTCACCCTCCTTGTTCTGGGACAGGACCGCTCCTATACCTACTTCTGATGCATCGGTTTGTACTATGAATTCCCTTTCAGAATTAGGAGTCATCAGGACTGGTTGGGAACACAACACTACTTTCAACTCCTGAAAAGCTTTCTCTGCCTCAGGACTCCATTCTACCATGACTTTTTGTTTGCCTTTGGTCAGGTCAGTCAGTGGGACTGCCATGGTGGCAAAGTTGGGTATAAACCTCCTGTAGTACCCCGTAATTCCCAAGAAGGCACTCACCTGCTTCTTATTCAGAGGCCGTGGCCAGTTTTGTATGGCATCAACTTTATTGAGCTGAGGCTTTATCAGGCCTCTGCCAATGGTGTATCCCAGATATTTTACTTCCTCCATGCCTAGACAACACTTTTTTGGGTTGGCTGTCAAACCTGCCTTATAGATGGAGTCCAACACTGCTTGTACCCTGGGTAAGTGAGACTGCCAATCAGGACTATGAATGACCACGTCATCCAGATAAGCAGCCGCATACCGTCTATGGGGCCTTAGAATCCTGTCCATCATTCTTTGGAAGGTAACAGGTGCCCCATGTAGCCCGAAGGGCAACATCTTGTACTGAAACAAGCCCTCTGGCGCTGAAAAAGCTGTCTTTTGTTTGACGCTCTCGTTTAACGGTACTTGCCAATACCCTTTGGTTAGGTCAAGAGTGGTTAAATAACTTTCCGTCCCTAGTCTCTCAATCAGTTCATCCACTCTTGGCACCAGGTAGGCATCGAATTTTGAAACACTGTTCAACTTTTGGAAGTCATTGCAGAAACGCACACTCCCGTCGGGCTTTGGAATTAACAAAATGGGACTTGACCATTCACTATGTGATTCTTCAATAACCCCTAACTCTAGCATATTTTTAATTTCTTTCGACACAGATTCTCTTTGTGCTTCTGGTAACCTATAGGGCTTTAGATTAACTTTAACCCCTGGGTCAGTGATGATGTCATGTTTAATGACCGAGATTTTCCCAGGTACGTCAGAGAACAGCACCCTATTTCTAATCAGAAACTCCTTGACCTCTTGTTGAATTGCCGACAGGGTTTTTGCCACTGTCACTTCGGGAACTAAGGGCCCTGGACTTACTGGAGGGTCTCGGACGGCCGACAGTACCGTTCTATCTTTCCAGGGCTTTAACAGATTTATATGGTATATCTGTTCCGGCTTTCTTTTCCCCGGCTGGTAAACTTTGTAATTGACCTGCCCCACTCTTTCTAAGATTTCAAAGGGCCCTTGCCATTTAGCCAAAAGTTTATTTTCCACAGTGGGAACCAATACTAACACTCTGTCCCCAGGAGCAAAGCTGCGTAACCGAGCATTGCGGTTGTATACCCTCTGCTGTGCCTGTTGAGCCTGTTCCAGGTGCTCTCTCACTATCGGCACTACCGCAGCAATTCTCTCCTGCATTTGAGAAACATACTCAATCACCGTTTTGTAAGGACTAGACTGCCCCTCCCATGTCTCTTTGGCAATGTCTAGTAACCCCCTTGGGTGTCTCCCATACAACAAGTCGAAGGGTGAAAACCCGGTGGAGGACTGGGGAACTTCTCTTATGGCCAACAATAAATACGGCAATAAGTAGTCCCAATCCCTACCATCCTTGTCGACCACTTTCCTAAGCATGTGTTTTAACGTCTTGTTAAACCTCTCGACCAGCCCATCGGTTTGGGGGTGATAAACCGAAGTTCTTAACTGTTCGATTTTGAACAGGCGGCATAACTCTTTCATGACTTTGGACATAAACGGTGTACCCTGGTCAGTTAGTATCTCCTTAGGTATACCCAGCCTGCTAAAGACATGAACTAGCTCTCTGGCAATGGTCTTGGTTGACGTATTGCGCAACGGGATCACTTCCGGGTACCTGGTAGCGTAATCCATTATGACCAGAATATACTGGTGTCCCCTGGCAGACTTCATTAAGGGTCCAACCAAATCCATCACTATTCTTTCAAACGGCACCTCTATGATAGGCAATGGAACTATTGGACCCTTAAAATGTGGCCTGGGAGCATGATACTGACACTCAGGGCAGGATGCGCAAAAGTCAGATACCTCTTTATGAAGCCCGGGCTAGAAAAACCTCTGCATTATTCGCTCAGTGGTTTTCTCTACCCCTAGATGGCCTGCCGTTATATGACCATGGGCCAGATCCAACACTGTTCTTCTGTAGGCTTTGGGAACTATTAGTTGTTCCACAACATCTTCCCCCTTCTTAGTCACCTGATATAACAAATCCTGACACATTGCCATGTGGGGATAGGACAAAGGACTATCAGGGTCTACGGGTTTACCATCAGCTACTTTTACATTCTCCCTGGCTTTTACCAAAGTAGGGTCATTCAACTGCTCCACGGCAAAGACCTCTCTTCTGACCTCTAAATCAGGCAGATGATCACCTGGCCCAACAACACTTCCCACCTCAATGGGAGGCACATCAGTTGGCGGGCCACCGTCACACTCCGCATTCTCTAGTTCGCCAATCATAGTAGAAAAAGGGAATAACTCTGACTCAGAAGAAACTCCCTCCTCCACTACATTGACAACCTTCTCAAATGGACCGGGGTTGTTCACCTCTGGAACAAAACGGCTTTCCCACAACTTCCAGAAGTGAGCAAAGTCTCTACCCAATATTGCATCGTACACCAGACCATGCACCAAACCCACAGAAACTATAGCAGAGCCACATGGTGTCTCGATGTTCACCTCGGCCGTAACATAATATCGAGTATCCCCATGTATGCAGGTCACACCAACAGTTTTCCCTGTATGCCTCAAGGGGTTCACCAGCTCAGCTTTTATAAGTGTCACCAAGCTACCAGAGTCTAACAGTGCCTCTACTCGGTTGCCATCTACAGTGACTGAGTACACACATGTGCTTATCAGTCACAGCCTGCCAGTCAGCCATACAGGCTATCTGTGCAAAGAAAGACCCCCTGCGGTAGACATGAGCAGTATCACATTGCATAGGTTCAGTTGTAAGTGCACAATTAGCGGCAATATGGCCGAAGCCACCACATCGGAAACACTGAGTCATATTAATGTCTAGTCGTTTACGGGGCAAGAACCTTCCTGGCCTGGCAGGCCTGTCTCCAGGTTCTACACCCTCAGTCTTAGGTACATTCCACCGCCCAGCACCCTTCTCCCCTGGAACAGTCTTACCAGTGTCTGTGGGAGTTCGCCAGTGCGCCATCGGGGCTTGGTGGGGCATACTCATCAGCTCCTCAGCCGCCACGTACCTCTCCACCAGCTCGACCAACTGGTCCGCCGGACTTAGGGTCTGCATGGCTCACCCACTTGCGCAGAGTCACAGGTAATGATCGCAGGTACCGGTCCATCACGACCCTTTCCACGATCTGTGGTCCCGTCAGCGTCTCGGGCTGTAGCCATTTTGAGGACAGATGGACGAGGTCATGCATCTGTGAACGTGGAGGCTTGTCCCTATGGAACTCCCACCGGTGGACCCGTTGGGCACGAACAAAGGTGGTGACTCCCAAGCGAGTTAGGATCTCCTGTTTTAGTTTTTTATAGTCCTTGGCATCAGCCAGGCATAAGTCAAAATAGGCCTTTTGTGGCTCCCCAGACAAAAAAGGTGCCACCAGACTTGCCCACTGCTCCTTGGGCCAACTCTCCCTTTCGGCCGTTCTTTCAAATGCGGTGAGATAGGCCTCCACATCATCGCCCGAAGTCATCTTCTGGAGGATGTGACTGGCTCGTACGGAGTGAGTGGTGGTGGGAGGACCAGTACCAACATCTCTGGGCCGGGCGATCAGGTGCTGTACCACCTCTTTTATGGCCTGCCTGTTTTCCGCTAAGGCCCGGCGGGTTTCCTCGATGGCAACCTGTTGTTGCCCCTGGGCTGTCTCCAAGGCCGACAGTTGCACCCTGGTGGATTCCTGCAGAGCCCTGGTAGATTCCTGCTGAGCTCTGGTAGATTCCTGCTGAGCTGCTGTAGCTTGGAGCAGGGCTTTAATAATGTCCTCCATTTTGTCCTGGGGTGTAGGTTGGAAGCTGAACCTTGCTTCTCTGAGCATGGGCTGACGCCTCCTCTATGGGACTCCAAGGACACAACGTTATTTCCACACTCACAAATTGGGTGTCTGTCCCTTTAATTTTTAAACGGAAAGTTTTCCTCTTGCTGCAACTTCAGTGTGTATGGGTGCCCGCTTTCTCCACCATATTGTGACACAGTTAGGTTAGGGGGTCCCTCTCCTGGGTAGAGGACTCCTTCCTTACACACACACACAGCAGCAGGGAAGCAGCACACCAGTCTGGATGCAAGTACAAGCTGGTCGGCGCCAGTCTTTATTGTACAATGACAGAAATATAAAGAAAACATAAATATAAATCCTAGCCCTGTCGGGGCACTAACTTCACAGGTAGTTCCCTCACTACCAGAACCTGGCAGGGCCTAATGCCCTCGCCAGCAACAAAGCACAGCACAGTACTCACAGTTAGGTTTTTCAAGTGTCTCTGAGCAAACTCCCTGCCTGCTCTCCCAGGTGAGACAATCAGCCCTCAACACACTAGGCTTATATTGGCCACTCTCAGGTGGAAACCTTAACAAGCCTGTTACCAGGTTGCAAGGCCCAAAACCTGGAGTGGCCGTGGGTGGAGCCCTCCCTCTCCTCTCACCCACAACCCCCAGGTCCCAAACCGGCTTTTCAAAAAGCCGAAACTCAAGCCTGCTACACTGCAGACTTTCTCCTGGGGGTTTAAAACACAAAAGACAGGAATCTGGGACAAATGTACCTGCCACAGACCACATTACCAGTGATCCTATCACAATATATATATATATATATATATATACCCACAACCCCCAGGTCCCAAACCGGCTTTTCAAAAAGCCGAAACTCAAGCCTGCTACACTGCAGACTTTCTCCTGGGGGTTTAAAACACAAAAGACAGGAATCTGGGACAAATGTACCTGCCACAGACCACATTACCAGTGATCCTATCACAATATATATATATATACAGTCAGGTCCATAAATATTGGGACATTGACAGAATTTTCAGATTTTGGCCTCTATTCACCACCACAATGGTTTTGAAATGAAACAAACAAGATGTGCTTTAACTGCAGACTTTCAGATTTAATTTGAGGGTAATTACATCCAAATCAGGTGAACGGTGTAGGAATTACAACAGTTTCAATATGTGCCTCCCACTTTTTAAGGGGCCAAAAGTAATGGGACTATCAACTCAAAAGCTATTTCATGGACAGGTGTGGGCTATTCCCTCATTATTTCATTATCAATTAAGCAGGTAAAAGGTCTGGAGTTGATTCTAGGTGTGACATTTGCATTTGGAAACAGTTGCTGTCAACTCTCAATATGACATCCAAAGAGCTGTCACTGTCAGTGAAGCAAGCCATCATTAGGCTGAAAAATCAAAACAAACCCATCAGAGAGATAGCAAAAACCTTAGGTGTGGCCAAATCAACTGTTTGGAACATCCTTAAAAAGAAAGAACGCACCGGAGAGCTCAGCAACACCAAAAGACCCGGAAGACCACGGAAAACAACTGTGGTGGATGACAAAAGAATTATTTCCCTGGTGAAGAAAAACCCCTTCACAACAGTTGGCCAAATCAAGAACACTCTCCAGGAGGTAAATGTATATGTGTCAAAGTCAACAATCAAGAGAAGACTTCACAAGAGTGAATATAGAGGGTTCACCACAAGATGCAAACCATTGGTGAGCCACAAAAACAGGAAGAGCAGATTAGAGTTTGCCAAACAACATCTAAAAAAGCCATTACAGTTCTGGAACAACATCCTATTGACAGATGAGACAAAGATCAACTTGTACCAGAGTGATGGGAAGAGAAGAGAAGGAAAGGAACTTCTCATGATCCAAAACATACCACCTCATCAGTGAACCGTGGTGCTGGTAGTGTCATGGCGTGGGCATGTATGGCTGCCAATGGAACTGGTTCCCTTGTATTTATTGATGATGTGACTGCTGACAAAAGCAGTAGAATGAATTCTGAAGTGTTTCGGGCAATATTATATGCTCATATTCAGTCAAATGCTTCAGAACTCATTGGACGGCGCTTCACAGTGCAGATGGACAATGACCCGAAGCATACTGCAAAAGCAACTAAAGAGTTTTTAAGGCTAAAAAGTGGAATGTTATGCAATGGCCAAGTCATTCCCCTGACCTGAATCCGATTGAGCATGCATTTCACTTGATGAAGACAAAACTGAAGGGAAAATGCCTCAAGAACAAGCAGGAACTGAAGACATTTGCAGTAGAGGCCTGGCAGAGCATCACCAGGGATGAAACCCAGCGTCTGATGATGTCTATGCGTTCCAGACTTCAGGCTGTAATTGCCTGCAAAGGATTTGCAACAAAGTATTAAAAAGTGAGAGTTCGATTTAGGATTGTTTAGTTTGTCCCATTACTTTTGGCCCCTTATAAAGTGGGAGGCACATAGAGAAACCGTTGTAATTCCTACACCGTTCACCTGATTTGGATGTAATTACCCTCAAATTAAATCTGAAAGTCTGCAGGTAAAGCACATCTTGTTTGTTTCATTTCAAAGCCATTGTGGTGGTGAATAGAGGCCAAAATATGAAAATTCTGTCAATGTCCCAATATTTATGGACCTGACTGTATATATATATATATATATATATATATATATATATATATATAATCCCTATATCTCTCTATTACGTCTCTATGCTTTACCTCTCTATGCCATATTTATCTGTCTAACATCAGTCTTCTGTTCCTCACACCTGCACATCGCTGGCTTTGCCCGAAGATCAGAGACTATTACCTAGAATCTCCCTTCATTCATTTTGGAACTCGCTTCCTCGCACAGTACGAGACTCTATAAACCTACAGAAAACATTCTCCGGACCGCGCCTGTAACCTCCGGACCGTGCCTGTAACCTCCGGACCGCGCCTGTAACCTCCGGACCGCGCCTGTAACCTCCGGACCGCGTCTGTTACCTCCGGACCGCGCCTGTAACCTCCGTACCGCGCCTGTAACCTCCAGACCGCACCTGTAACCTCCGGACCGCGCCTGTAACCTCCAGACCGTGCCTGTTACCTCCAGACCGCGCCTGTTACCTCCAGACTGCGCCTGTTACCTCCAGACTGCGCCTGTTACCTCACGCATTTCATTCACGCCAAGCGCTTTTTTATAAATAGCAAATGTAAAGCACTTTTTGGTTGATTCAATATGGTGCGAGTAGGGCGATAGTACTGTGGAAACTACATCTCACCCCGGACTTTCAGACTTTTGTACATAGCCCTGTGGGGCTGTAAACGCGGATCGGCGAGTCCCGGGCTGCTGTAAGTGCGGATGACAACACTTGATTGTGCCGCGAGCCGTCTCGCAGCTATTCCCATTGTGTCCTTTTGGGAGAAAAGTGCTATATAAATAATATTATGCTTATTATAACTCAGCCACACTGGTGATGAGGCCCCCGCGCTATGTGAGAGCGTATTATCTCGAGCATCGCATTAGTGAACTACAGATGTACTGAGCACAGTGACCCCCTCCGCAGCCCCCTCCCCAACCTCCCGTTCAGATGCAGGAAAGAGTTCTCGTGGCAGATTGTTGTCTAATTAGTTTATAGGGGGAAAGAAACCTAATTGAATTATGTTCTTCTATTCTTCACCACTTCAGCCGGCTGACAGTTGGGTCTCTCATTCGGCAGACAGGACCCATCTCCTCTCATTCGGCAGACAGGACCCATCTCCTTGATCTAATTAACTTGTTTAGCAACCTGCTCCAGCCCAAAGACACCAGCAGCTGGGAGAGGAGACCCCTCCAGGTCGGGCACATTGAACCTTGGCAGCAGGTCACCCAGGCCTCTCCTAGTCCCATCCTTTTATCCCTGTCTTCTCTGGAGAACGGACCAAGGACATTAATCCATCCCTCCGAGCGCCGTGCCAGCCACGTCCTAGAAATTGGGTATATTATGAATATTATTTATTGTACATGAAACACTGGTAAAAGACATTGGGGACATTCATGACAGAAAGAGATTGTGATATTATCAATGCAATAAAACTGGCTTGTCCAAACTATATCGAGCGCCAGGGTTACGTATTGCTCTGGGTGTCCCCCGTTGTGATGTACGGAACGCATTCCAGTGCATGTGTAGATAGACTGTCACAGAAATTTGGCAATATTCAGAGAGCAATGCAAATGACATCATTATTGTGCATTATTCACTAAAGAATTACTACCATATTTGCTCGAATGCTACAGTGTTACTACATTATTGCATTATATCTTATAGTAATATATAGCCCTCTGTTCTGCCCTCTGCAGGTATAATACCCCTTAGCTAAACACAGGCATGGGATAAATATACTGAGAGGACCACAGGAATATCAAATCATTATGTCTGCATCACTGAGAACTATGGGCCTGATTCAGAGCCGGACGCAATTAGCGCTCGCTCGTCCAGAAAATAGGGGTGGCTATTCAAACGAACCGTTCGCTCTTTGCGGTCTGTTCACGCCTCTAGGTCTGAACGAGCGAACAAAACTTGCGGTCGTTTTTTTTAAAAATACGCCCCCTGGCCGCTCGCATCCTACGTCATGTCCGCTATTTATTAGATTAATCGAGTACATCGAACAGGGTATGAACTGCTCGCTATTCTTGTGGTTGGTTTTTGCTACCACAATTTTGCGAGCAGTTCTGGCTATAAAAAAACCCAGTGACGACGTAAATGACGCTGCTGTTTTAATTATGCACACCCTTAAAACGCCTGTTTTGACCTTTAAGCACGCCTGCGTTCGGATCTCTACTCCCCGTTTTCAAGCACCTTCCCCCGTTACCACCCACATACGCCTCCTCCTGTCACTCAAATTATCAGACATTCGCTATTTTGCGAGCACATGAATTTCGACCGCACTGACTGGTTCGCGCATGCGTATAACGATCCGTACGCATGCGCAGTTGGGCAAACATCGCTCAGAGCGAACGAGCGGCTGCTTACGAGCGGCTCTGAATCAGGCCCTATGTACCATTACAGAACATGTAATAATATCTATTAATCTATCCTCTATCTCATATCTATCTACAGTATCTATAATCTATCAATCCTTTCATATATATATCTATCATCTATCTCATATCTAAAGGTGCGTATCCACTAGGCGAGGTAACAACAGTATGATTACAACATCGTAATCGTACAGTCGTTCCCCATCCCCTGCAGTGCCTACACTGAGCGATATGTCATTCAGTGCAGGCTCCCTCCTTCATCCCTGAACATGGCCGATCTGTCGTTATCGGCAGATTGACCGGCATGTTCAGGCGATGATGTCGGAAACAACCAGTGGGAGCGCGCATCGCTGGTCGTTTCCCACATTATAGAGCATGATTAATGAGCGATTGAATGATTATGATGTCGTAATTGTTCAATCGCTCATTAAAATCGCCTAGTGGATGTGCACCGTATCTCATATCTATCTATCGTCTATCTTCTATCTCAGTGGCTCTCACACTCGGTCTTCAGAACCCCCACACAGTTCACGCTTTGCAGGTCACCCAGCAGGTGCACAGGTGTAATCATTACTCACTGACACATTTTAAAAGGTCCACAGGTGGAGCTAATTATTTCACTTCATTCAATGTGGGGACATAGAAAGACCGAGTTTGAGAACCTGTGATCTATGTATTGCTGCCCATACACTAGCAGACCTCAAAACGACTGCACGATTCCGACATTGTAATTGTGCAGTCGTTTGTCAGTCTGTGATGAGCCTGCACTGAGCAAGCAGTCATTCAGTGCAGGCTCATCAATCATCTGGTACCATGCCCAACCTGACGTTATCGTCAGGTTGTCCAGCTTGTTTGCCCGATGATAGATGTCTAAACGACCAGCGGGAGAGCGCATCACTGGTAGTTTTAGACATTTTTCTAAGTGATTTGCAAACAATGAACGATATCGTTATCGTTCAATCGCTCCATTTAATCGCCTAGTGGATGGGCACATCTCATATCTATCTATCATCTCATGTCTATCTCGTTCTAACTATCTATCTATCTATCTATCTATCTCTCAGTCTTTGTCTGTCTGTCTATCTACCTATCTATCTATCTATCTATCTATCTATCTATCTATCTATCTAATGTCTATCTCGTTCTAACTATCTATCTCTCAGTCTCTGTCTGTCTATCTATCTATCTATCTATCTATCTATCTATCTATCTATCTATCTATCTATCTATCTATCTCTCAGTCTTTGTCTGTCTGTCTATCTATCTATCATCTCATGTCTATCTCGTTCTAACTATCTATCTATCTATCTATCTATCTATCTATCTATCTATCTATCTATCTATCTCTCAGTCTTTGTCTGTCTATCACCTCTATCTATCAGTGTTCGGTGGGGTCTCTCCCTGTACAAAGGGGTGATTACAGCGTGGGATAAGCCGCTGCACATGAATAAAGACTGACAATGGAAAAGACCATTCCTGTAGCAATTAGACTTTTAAATCCATTTTAGTGAAAGTGTTTATTTTCTAAAGTGGTTGAAGTTGTGCGAGTTCCCTGTGATGTGGTTTCCCTGGGCCCTGGGCATTCAGTGCTGCTCAGCAGGGATCTAACGAGACCTCTTTCCATTCATGGTGTCTGGATAAACAAGACCCCGGAGTCGGAGTGCTGTGGGGGGGGCGGGGGGTTATGGGAGCGGAGGCACAATAGGGATCTGTGGTCCCTGTGCGGCCTCTTCACAGCCACCTCAGTTATAGTACAGACTGGTCAGGGTTGTGACCTGCGGCTCAGCAGTTTTTGTGGGACTACAAGTCCCTGCGTGCCCTGACAGCCAAAGTCAGGGATAAGTATGGCAACGTCTGCTGGGACTTGTAGTTCCCACTGGAGCTGGAAAAGTGCAGGTTGCTTAGGTCTGATATTGGCTTATATAATTCTGTTACTCCAGTATTTACAGAATTCATCTTTTCTCTCAATTACTATATATTATGTATTTTATTATTAATTATATGGCACCGCAAAGGCTCTGCAGCACCGCACACAGGAGGAGGACATACACCGGCTACAGCGCGCTCCAGTACACAATGTGCAGACAACAACACACACACAGAGACAGGAAGATACACACACATATACATAGAGACAGGAAGATACACACACATATACATAGAGACAGGCAGATACACACACACACATATACATAGAGACAGGCAGATACACACACACACATACACATAGAGACAGGCAGATACACACACACATATACATAGAGACAGGCAGATACACACACACATATACATAGAGACAGGAAGATACACACATATACACATATACATAGAGACAGGCAGATACACACATATACATAGAGACAGGCAGATACACACACATACATAGAGACAGGCAGATACACACACACATATACATAGAGACAGGCAGATACACACACACACATATACATAGAGACAGGCAGATACACACACACACATATACATAGAGACAGGCAGATACACACACACACATATACATAGAGACAGGCAGATACACACACACACACATACACATAGAGACAGGCAGATACACACACACACATACACATAGAGACAGGCAGATACACACACACATATACATAGAGACAGGCAGATACACACACACACATACACATAGAGACAGGCAGATACACACACACATATACATAGAGACAGGCAGATACACACACACACATACACATAGAGACAGGCAGATACACACACACATATACATAGAGACAGGAAGATACACACATATACACATATACATAGAGACAGGCAGATACACACATATACATAGAGACAGGCAGATACACACACACACACACATATACATAGAGACAGGCAGATACACACACACACATATACATAGAGACAGGCAGATACACACACACACACACATATACATAGAGACAGGCAGATACACACATATACACATATACATAGAGACAGGCAGATACACACATATACACATATACATAGAGACAGGCAGATACACACATATACATAGAGACAGGCAGATACACACACACACATATACATAGAGACAGGCAGATACACACACACACACACATATACATAGAGACAGGCAGATACACACATATACACATATACATAGAGACAGGCATACACACACACACACACATATACATAGAGACAGGCAGATACACACATATACATATACATATACATAGAGACAGGCAGATACACACACACACATATACATAGAGACAGGCAGATACACACATATACATATACATAGAGACAGGCAGATACACACACACACACACACATAGACAGGCAGACACACACACACATATACATAGAGACAGGCAGATACACACATATACATATACATAGAGACAGGCAGATACACACACACACATATACATAGAGACAGGCAGACACACACACACATATACATAGAGACAGGCAGATACACACACACACACATATACATAGAGACAGGCAGATACACACACACACATACACATAGAGACAGGCAGATACACACACACACACACATATACATAGAGACAGGCAGATACACACATATACACATATACATAGAGACAGGCATACACACACACACACACATATACATAGAGACAGGCAGATACACACATATACATATACATATACATAGAGACAGGCAGATACACACACACACATATACATAGAGACAGGCAGATATACACATATACATATACATAGAGACAGGCAGATACACACACACACACACACACACACACATAGACAGGCAGACACACACACACACATATACATAGAGACAGGCAGATACACACATATACATATACATAGAGATAGGCAGATACACACACACACATATACATAGAGACAGGCAGACACACACACACATATACATAGAGACAGGCAGATACACACACACACACACATATACATAGAGACAGGCAGACACACACACACACATATACATAGAGACAGGCAGACACACACACACACATACATAGAGACAGGCAGATACACACACACACATACACATATACATAGAGACAGGCAGATACACACACACATATACATAGAGACAGGCAGATACACACATACACATATACATAGAGACAGGCAGATACACACACACATATACATAGAGACAGGCAGATACACACACACACATATACATAGAGACAGGCAGATACACACACACATATACATAGAGACAGGCAGATACACACACACACATATACATAGAGACAGGCAGATACACACACACACACATACATAGAGACAGGCAGATACACACACACACATATACATAGAGACAGACATACACACACACACACACATATACATAGAGACAGGCAGACACACACACACACATATACATAGAGACAGGCAGATACACACACACACATATACATAGAGACAGGCAGATACACACACACACACATACACATATACATAGAGACAGGCAGATACACACACACATATACATAGAGACAGGCAGATACACACACACATATACATAGAGACAGGCAGATACACACACACACACACATATACATAGAGACAGGCAGATACACACACACACATATACATAGAGACAGACATACACACACACACACATATACATAGAGACAGGCAGATACACACACACATATACATAGAGACAGGCAGATACACACACACACATACACATATACATAGAGACAGGCAGATACACACACACATATACATAGAGACAGGCAGATACACACACACACATATACATAGAGACAGGCAGATACACACACACACATACACATATACATAGAGACAGGCAGATACACACACACACATATACATAGAGACAGGCAGATACACACACACACATATACATAGAGACAGGCAGATACACACACACACATATACATAGAGACAGGCAGACACACACACACACACACATATACATAGAGACAGGCAGATACACACACACACATATACATAGAGACAGGCAGATACACACACACACATACACATATACATAGAGACAGGCAGATACACACACACATATACATAGAGACAGGCAGATACACACACACACATATACATAGAGACAGGCAGATACACACACACACATACACATATACATAGAGACAGGCAGATACACACACACACATATACATAGAGACAGACATACACACACACACACATATACATAGAGACAGGCAGACACACACACACACATATACATAGAGACAGGCAGATACACACACACACATATACATAGAGACAGGCAGATACACACACACACATACACATATACATAGAGACAGGCAGATACACACACACATATACATAGAGACAGGCAGATACACACACACACATATACATAGAGACAGGCAGATACACACACACACATATACATAGAGACAGGCAGATACACACACACACATATACATAGAGACAGACATACACACACACACACATATACATAGAGACAGGCAGATACACACACACACATATACATAGAGACAGGCAGATACACACACACACATACACATATACATAGAGACAGGCAGATACACACACATATACATAGAGACAGGCAGATACACACACACACATATACATAGAGACAGGCAGATACACACACACACATACACATATACATAGAGACAGGCAGATACACACACACATATACATATACATAGAGACAGGCAGATACACACACACACATATACATAGAGACAGGCAGATACACACACACACATATACATAGAGACAGGCAGATACACACACACACATATACATAGAGACAGGCAGATACACACACACACAAACACACATATACATAGAGACAGGCAGATACACACACACATATACATAGAGACAGGCAGACACACACACACACATATACATAGAGACAGGCAGATACACACACACACATATACATAGAGACAGGCAGATACACACACACACACACACATACACATATACATAGAGACAGGCAGATACACACACACATATACATATACATAGAGACAGGCAGATACACACACACACATATACATAGAGACAGGCAGATACACACACACACACACACATATACATAGAGACAGGCAGATACACACATATACATAGAGACAGGCAGATACACACACACATATATACATAGAGACAGGCAGAGACACACACATATACATAGAGACAGGCAGATACACACACATATACATAGAGACAGGCAGATACACACACACACATATACATAGAGACAGGCAGATACACACACACATATACATAGAGACAGGCAGATACACACACACATATACATAGAGACAGGCAGATACACACACACACACACATATACATAGAGACAGACATACACACACACACACACACACACACACACACACACATATATACATAGAGACAGGCAGATACACACACACACATATACATAGAGACAGGCAGAGACACACACACACATATATACATAGAGACAGGCAGATACACACACACACACATATACATAGAGACAGGCAGATACACACACACACATATACATAGAGACAGGCAGATACACACACACACATATACATAGAGACAGGCAGATCACACACACACACACACACATATACATAGAGACAGGCAGATACACACACACACATATACATAGAGACAGGCAGATACACACACACACATATACATAGAGACAGGCAGATACACACACACACACACACACATATACATAGAGACAGGCAGATACACACACACACACACACACACATAGAGACAGGCAGATACACACACACACACACACATAGAGACAGGCAGATACACACACACACACATATACATAGAGACAGGCAGATACACACACACACATATACATAGAGACAGGCAGATACACACACACACATATACATAGAAAGGCAGAGACACACACACACACATAGAGACAGACAGACATACACACACACACACATATACATAGAGACAGGCAGATACACACACATATATACATAGAGACAGACAGATACACACACATATACATAGACAGGCAGATACACACACACACATATACATAGACAGGCAGAGACACACACACACACATAGAGACAGACAGACATACACACACATATACATAGAGACAGGCAGATACACACACATATACATAGACAGGCAGATACACACACACACACACACACACACACATATACATAGACAGGCAGAGACACACACACACATAGAGACAGACAGACATACACACACACATATACATATACATAGAGACAGGCAGATACACACACACACACACACACACACACACACACACACATATACATAGACAGGCAGAGACACACACACACATAGAGACAGACAGACATACACACACACATATACATATACATAGAGACAGGCAGATACACACACACACATATACATAGAGACAGGCAGATACACACACACACATATACATAGAGACAGGCAGATACACACATATACATATACATAGAGACAGGCAGATACACACACACACATATACATAGAGACAGGCAGATACACACACACACATATACATAGAGACAGGCAGATACACACATATACATATACATAGAGACAGGCAGATACACACACACACACACACACACATATATATAGACAGGCAGAGACACACACACACACATAGAGACAGACAGACATACACACACACATATACATATACATAGAGACAGGCAGATACACACACACATATACATAGAGACAGGCAGATACACACACACACACACACACACACACACACACATATACATAGAGACAGGCAGATACACACATATACATATACATAGAGACAGGCAGATACACACATATACATAGAGACAGGCAGATACACACACACACATATACATAGAGACAGGCAGATACACACATATACATATACATAGAGACAGGCAGATACACACACACACACACACACACATAGAGACAGGCAGATACACACACACACACACACACATATACATAGAGACAGGCAGATACACACACACACACATATACATAGACAGGCAGAGACACACACACACACACATAGAGACAGACAGACATACACACACACATATACATAGAGACAGGCAGATACACACACACATATACATAGAGACAGGCAGATACACACACACACATATACATAGACAGGCAGATACACACACACACACACACACACACACACATATACATAGACAGGCAGAGACACACACACACACATAGAGACAGACAGACATACACACACACATATACATATACATAGAGACAGGCAGATACACACACACACACACACACACACACACACACATATACATAGACAGGCAGAGACACACACACACATAGAGACAGACAGACATACACACACACATATACATATACATAGAGACAGGCAGATACACACACACACATATACATAGAGACAGGCAGATACACACACACACATATACATAGAGACAGGCAGATACACACATATACATATACATAGAGACAGGCAGATACACACACACACATATACATAGAGACAGGCAGATACACACACACACATATACATAGAGACAGGCAGATACACACATATACATATACATAGAGACAGGCAGATACACACACACACACACACATATACATAGACAGGCAGAGACACACACACACACATAGAGACAGACAGACATACACACACACATATACATATACATAGAGACAGGCAGATACACACACACACACATATACATAGAGACAGGCAGATACACACACACACACACACACATATATACATAGAGACAGGCAGATACACACATATACATATACATAGAGACAGGCAGATACACACACACACATATACATAGAGACAGGCAGATACACACACACACATATACATAGAGACAGGCAGATACACACACACACACACACATAGAGACAGGCAGATACACACACACACACACACACACACACACACATAGAGACAGGCAGATACACACACACATATACATAGAGACAGGCAGATACACACACACATATACATAGACAGGCAGAGACACAAACACACACATAGAGACAGACAGACATACACACACACACACATATACATAGAGACAGGCAGATACACACACACATATATACATAGAGACAGGCAGATACACACACACACATATACATAGACAGGCAGATACACACACACACATATACATAGACAGGCAGAGACACACACACACATAGAGACAGACAGACATACACACACACATATACATATACATAGAGACAGGCAGATACACACACACATATACATAGAGACAGGCAGATACACACACACACACATATACATAGAGACAGGCAGATACACACATATACATATACATAGAGACAGGCAGATACACACACACACATATACATAGAGACAGGCAGATACACACACACACACACATATACATAGAGACAGGCAGATACACACATATACATATACATAGAGACAGGCAGATACACACACACACACATATACATAGACAGGCAGAGACACACACACACATAGAGACAGACAGACATACACACACACATATACATATACATAGAGACAGGCAGATACACACACACACATATACATAGAGACAGGCAGACACACACACACACACATATACATAGAGACAGGCAGATACACACACACACATATACATAGAGACAGGCAGATACACACACACACATACACATATACATAGAGACAGGCAGATACACACACACATATACATAGAGACAGGCAGATACACACACACATATAAATAGAGACAGGCAGATACACACACACACATACACATATACATAGAGACAGGCAGATACACACACACACATATACATAGAGACAGACATACACACACACATATACATAGAGACAGGCAGACACACACACACACATATACATAGAGACAGGCAGATACACACACACACACATATACATAGAGACAGGCAGATACACACACACACATACACATATACATAGAGACAGGCAGATACACACACACATATACATAGAGACAGGCAGATACACACACACACATATACATAGAGACAGGCAGATACACACACACACATATACATAGAGACAGGCAGATACACACACACACATATACATAGAGACAGACATACACACACACACACATATACATAGAGACAGGCAGATACACACACACACATATACATAGAGACAGGCAGATACACACACACACATACACATATACATAGAGACAGGCAGATACACACACACATATACATAGAGACAGGCAGATACACACACACACATATACATCGAGACAGGCAGATACACACACATACACATATACATAGAGACAGGCAGATACACACACATATACATATACATAGAGACAGGCAGATACACACACACATATACATAGAGACAGGCAGATACACACACACACACATACATAGAGACAGGCAGATACACACACACACATATACATAGAGACAGGCAGATACACACACACACATATACATAGAGACAGGCAGATACACACACACACACACACACACACATATACATAGAGACAGGAAGATACACACACACATATACATAGAGACAGGCAGACACACACACACACATATACATAGAGACAGGCAGATACACACACACACATATACATAGAGACAGGCAGATACACACACACACATACACATATACATAGAGACAGGCAGATACACACACACATATACATATACATAGAGACAGGCAGATACACACACACACATATACATAGAGACAGGCAGATACACACACACACACATATACATAGAGACAGGCAGATACACACATATACATAGAGACAGGCAGATACACACACACATATATACATAGAGACAGGCAGAGACACACACATATACATAGAGACAGGCAGATACACACACATATACATAGAGACAGGCAGATACACACACACATATACATAGAGACAGGCAGATACACACACACATATACATAGAGACAGGCAGATACACACACACATATACATAGAGACAGGCAGATACACACACACACACATATACATAGAGACAGACATACACACACACACATATATACATAGAGACAGGCAGATACACACACACATATACATAGAGACAGGCAGAGACACACACACACATATATACATAGAGACAGGCAGATACACACACACACACATATACATAGAGACAGGCAGATACACACACACACACATATACATAGAGACAGGCAGATACACACACACACATATACATAGAGACAGGCAGATACACACACACACACATATACATAGAGACAGGCAGATACACACACACACATATACATAGAGACAGGCAGATACACACACACACATATACATAGAGACAGGCAGATACACACACACACACACACACATATACATAGAGACAGGCAGATACACACACACACACACACATAGAGACAGGCAGATACACACACACACACACACACACATAGAGACAGGTAGATACACACACACACACATATACATAGAGACAGGCAGATACACACACACATATACATAGAGACAGGCAGATACACACACACATATACATAGAGACAGGCAGATACACACACACACATATACATAGAAAGGCAGAGACACACACACACACACACATAGAGACAGACAGACATACACACACACACACACATATACATAGAGACAGGCAGATACACACACATATATACATAGAGACAGACAGATACACACACATATACATAGACAGGCAGATACACACACACACATATACATAGACAGGCAGAGACACACACACACATAGAGACAGACAGACATACACACACACATATACATAGAGACAGGCAGATACACACACATATACATAGACAGGCAGATACACACACACACACACACATATACATAGACAGGCAGAGACACACACACACATAGAGACAGACAGACATACACACACACATATACATATACATAGAGACAGGCAGATACACACACACACACACACACATATACATAGACAGGCAGAGACACACACACACATAGAGACAGACAGACATACACACACACATATACATATACATAGAGACAGGCAGATACACACACACACATATACATAGAGACAGGCAGATACACACACACACATATACATAGAGACAGGCAGATACACACATATACATATACATAGAGACAGGCAGATACACACACACACATATACATAGAGACAGGCAGATACACACACACACATATACATAGAGACAGGCAGATACACACATATACATATACATAGAGACAGGCAGATACACACACACACACATATATATAGACAGGCAGAGACACACACACACACATAGAGACAGACAGACATACACACACACATATACATATACATAGAGACAGGCAGATACACACACACACATATACATAGAGACAGGCAGATACACACACACACACACACACACACACACACATATACATAGAGACAGGCAGATACACACATATACATATACATAGAGACAGGCAGATACACACACACACATATACATAGAGACAGGCAGATACACACACACACATATACATAGAGACAGGCAGATACACACATATACATATACATAGAGACAGGCAGATACACACACACACACACACATAGAGACAGGCAGATACACACACACACACACATATACATAGAGACAGGCAGATACACACACACACATATACATAGACAGGCAGAGACACACACACACACATAGAGACAGACAGACATACACACACACATATACATAGAGACAGGCAGATACACACACACATATACATAGAGACAGGCAGATACACACACACACATATACATAGACAGGCAGATACCCACACACACACACACACATATACATAGACAGGCAGAGACACACACACACATAGAGACAGACAGACATACACACACACATATACATATACATAGAGACAGGCAGATACACACACACACACACACACACACACATATACATAGACAGGCAGAGACACACACACACATAGAGACAGACAGACATACACACACATATATACATATACATAGAGACAGGCAGATACACACACACATATACATAGAGACAGGCAGATACACACACACACACATATACATAGAGACAGGCAGATACACACATATACATATACATAGAGACAGGCAGATACACACACACACATATACATAGAGACAGGCAGATACACACACACACATATACATAGAGACAGGCAGATACACACATATACATATACATAGAGACAGGCAGATACACACACACACACATATACATAGACAGGCAGAGACACACACACACACATAGAGACAGACAGACATACACACACACATATACATATACATAGAGACAGGCAGATACACACACACACACATATACATAGAGACAGGCA
Source organism: Taudactylus pleione (assembly GCA_031769625.1). Classification (NCBI taxonomy): domain Eukaryota; kingdom Metazoa; phylum Chordata; class Amphibia; order Anura; family Myobatrachidae; genus Taudactylus; species Taudactylus pleione. The sequence goes on from JAUIMM010001445.1 coordinate 564,874, forward strand.
GATACACACACACACACACACACACATATACATAGAGACAGGCAGATACACACATATACATATACATAGAGACAGGCAGATACACACACACACATATATATAGAGACAGGCAGATACACACACACATATACATAGAGACAGGCAGATACACACACACACACACACATAGAGACAGGCAGATACACACACACACACACACACACACATAGAGACAGGCAGATACACACACACACATATACATAGAGACAGGCAGATACACACACACACATATACATAGACAGGCAGAGACACACACACACACATAGAGACAGACAGACATGCACACACACACACATATACATAGAGACAGGCAGATACACACACATATACATAGAGACAGGCAGATACACACACACACATATACATAGACAGGCAGATACACACACACACATATACATAGACAGGCAGAGACACACACACACATAGAGACAGACAGACATACACACACACATATACATATACATAGAGACAGGCAGATACACACACACATATACATAGAGACAGGCAGATACACACACACACATATACATAGAGACAGGCAGATACACACATATACATATACATAGAGACAGGCAGATACACACACACACATATACATAGAGACAGGCAGATACACACACACACACATATACATAGAGACAGGCAGATACACACATATACATATAAATAGAGACAGGCAGATACACACACACACACATATACATAGACAGGCAGAGACACACACACACATAGAGACAGACAGACATACACACACATATACATATACATAGAGACAGGCAGATACACACACACACACATATACATAGAGACAGGCAGATACACACACACACACACACACACACATATACATAGAGACAGGCAGATACACACATATACATATACATAGAGACAGGCAGATACACACACACATATACATAGAGACAGGCAGATACACACACACACATATACATAGAGACAGGCAGATACACACATATACATATACATAGAGACAGGCAGATACACACACACACACACATAGAGACAGGCAGATACACACACACACATATACATAGAGACAGGCAGATACACACACACACATATACATAGACAGGCAGAGACACACACACACACATAGAGACAGACAGACATACACACACACACATATACATAGAGACAGGCAGATACACACACACATATACATAGAGACAGGCAGATACACACACACATATACATAGACAGGCAGATACACACACACACACACACACACATATACATAGACAGGCAGAGACACACACACACATAGAGACAGACAGACATACACACACACACACACACATATACATATACATAGAGACAGGCAGATACACACACACACACACACACACACATATACATAGACAGGCAGAGACACACACACACATAGAGACAGACAGACATACACACACACATATACATATACATAGAGACAGGCAGATACACACACACACATATACATAGAGACAGGCAGATACACACACACACATATACATAGAGACAGGCAGATACACACATATACATATACATAGAGACAGGCAGATACACACACACATATACATAGAGACAGGCAGATACACACACACACATATACATAGAGACAGGCAGATACACACATATACATATACATAGAGACAGGCAGATACACACACACACACACACACACACACACATATACATAGACAGGCAGAGACACACACACACACATAGAGACAGACAGACATACACACACACATATACATATACATAGAGACAGGCAGATACACACACACACATATACATATAGACAGGCAGATACACACACACACACACACACATATACATAGAGACAGGCAGATACACACATATACATATACATAGAGACAGGCAGATACACACACACACACATATACATAGAGACAGGCAGATACACACACACACATATACATAGAGACAGGCAGATACACACACACACACACACATACATAGAGACAGGCAGATACACACACACACACACACACATAGAGACAGGCAGATACACACACACACACACACACATAGAGACAGGCAGATACACACACACACACATATACATAGAGACAGGCAGATACACACACACACACATATACATAGACAGGCAGAGACACACACACACATAGAGACAGACAGACATACACACACACACACATATACATAGAGACAGGCAGATACACACACACATATACATAGAGACAGGCAGATACACACACACACATATACATAGACAGGCAGATACACACACACACACACACATATACATAGACAGGCAGAGACACACACACACATAGAGACAGACAGACATACACACACACATATACATATACATAGAGACAGGCAGATACACACACACACATATACATAGAGACAGGCAGATACACACACACACATATACATAGAGACAGGCAGATACACACATACATATACATAGAGACAGGCAGATACACACACACACACATATACATAGAGACAGGCAGATACACACACACACATATACATAGAGACAGGCAGATACACACATATACATATACATAGAGACAGGCAGATACACACACACACACACACACATATACATAGACAGGCAGAGACACACACACACACATAGAGACAGACAGACATACACACACACATATACATATACATAGAGACAGGCAGATACACACACACACACACATATACATAGAGACAGGCAGATACACACACACACACACACACACATATACATAGAGACAGGCAGATACACACATATACATATACATAGAGACAGGCAGATACACACACACATATACATAGAGACAGGCAGATACACACACACACATATACATAGAGACAGGCAGATACACACATATACATATACATAGAGACAGGCAGATACACACACACACACACACATATACATAGACAGGCAGAGACACACACACACACATAGAGACAGACAGACATACACACACACATATACATAGAGACAGGCAGATACACACACACATATACATAGACAGGCAGATACACACACACATATACATAGAGACAGGCAGATACACACACACACACACATATACATAGACAGGCAGATACACACACACACACACACACACACATATACATAGACAGGCAGAGACACACACACACATAGAGACAGACAGACATACACACACACATATACATATACATAGAGACAGGCAGATACACACACACACATATACATAGAGACAGGCAGATACACACACACACATATACATAGAGACAGGCAGATACACACATATACATATACATAGAGACAGGCAGATACACACACACACATATACATAGAGACAGGCAGATACACACACACACACACACACACATATACATAGAGACAGGCAGATACACACACACACACACATATACATAGAGACAGGCAGATACACACACACACACACACATATACATAGAGACAGGCAGATACACACACACACACACACACACACACACACACACACACACACACACATACATAGAGACAGGCAGATACACACACACACACACACACACACACACATATACATAGAGACAGGCAGATACACACATATACATAGACAGGCAGATACACACACACACACACACACTCATAGAGACAGACAGACATACACACACACACACACACACACACACATATACATAGAGACAGACAGATACACACATATACATAGACAGGCAGATACACACACACATACATAGAGACAGGCAGATACACACACACACATATACATAGACAGGCAGAGAGACACACACACACATAGAGACAGACAGACATACACACACACACACACACACACACACATATACATAGAGACAGGCAGATACACACACACACACACATATACATAGACAGGCAGACACACACACACACACACACACACATAGAGACAGACAGACATACACACACACATACATAGAGACAGGCAGATACACACACACACATACATAGAGACAGGCAGATACACACACACACATATATTATACATAGAGACAGGCAGATACACACACAAAAACACACACACACATAGAGACAGACAGACATACACACAGACAGACAGATACACACACACATATACATAGAGACACACACATACATAGAGACAGGCAGATACACACACAAAAACACACACATACACATAGAGACAGGCAGATACACACACATATACATAGAGACAGACAGACATACACACAGACAGACAGATACACAGACGCAAACAGACACTCATAGACAGACACATACCGACAGACACACACACACAGAGACAGACAGACACACAGACAGACATGTATAAACAGACACACACAGAGAGACAGACACACATAGACAGACAGATACACACACACACACACACAGACAGATACACAGACAGACAGACTTGGCGCTTCTCTGTGACCAGTATTACCCTTACATTGTACAGTACGGATGTGTTATCCCATATACACAAAATATGTAGTAGAGATGAATAAGAACCACAGCGCTGTATTTGTAGGAGGTAACAAGGGGGTGACAAATTAAACACAGGGGTGTAGTGTCTGTTTCACATGTGTGTCGGTGACTGCAAATTCGTACACAGTGGTTATGGGTCCGGCAGATTACGTGCGGCGAAGATTCTGAGCAAACATAGCGTCGATGATGCGACTCTGTGCGTCTGGGTACGCGAGTCAGCGGACTTCAGATGCTACTACTGGGCGTCTCAACACAAGTCACGGCGTCTGCCACATTTGCTTACCTTCGCACAACCGCTGCGTACGGAATCGCAGCCGCGCATGCTTTAGCGTCCACCTCTGAATCAGGGACCACAGTTTTACCGACAGTGGTGCGAACGCTTTAGCGCATGAATAATAATTACTGTCACACTGCCCAGGTGCTGTTGCTCCTAATGCTGCTTGTAATGGGATTTGTACTCCTGTAACGCAGCCGTTTTCTCATACGCTGAGTACACGGATCTTGTGCTTTATTACATTTCACACCATGATTTATTTCTTTCATATCAGACATCGGAATACAATCACAATCTGTCATTACATTCCTGTATTTGCAAATCCGAAAACAAATTTTCTCTCTGGTCGGTTTAAAGGGACTCTCTCCTCATACAGTAATTTATGATTGAACATAGGGCCTGATTCAGAGCCGGACGCAATTAGCGCTCGCTCGTCCAGAAAATAGGGGTGGCTATTCAAATCAACCGTTCGCTATTTGCGGTCTGTTCACGCCTCTAGGTCTGAACGAGCGAACAAAACTTGCGGTCGTTTTTTGAAAAAATACGCCCCCTGGCAGCTCACACCCTACGTCATGTCCGCTATTTATTAGATTAATCGAGTACATCGACCAGGGTATGAACTGCTCGCTATTCTTGGGGTTGGTTTTTGCTACCACAATTTTGCGAGCTATAAAATAACCCAGTAACGTGGTCAATGACGCTGCTGTATTAATTATGCACACCCATAAAACGCCCGTTTTGACCTTTTAAGCACGCCTGCGTTCTGATCTCCACTCCCCGTTTTCAAGCACCTTCCCCCGTTACCACCCACATACGGCTCCTCCTGTCGCTCAAATTATCAGGCATTCGCTATTTTGCGAGCACATGAATTTCGGCCGCACTGACTGGTTCGCGCATGCGTATAACGATCCGTACGCATGCGCAGTTGGGCAAAACGAGCGGCCGCTTACGAGCGGCTCTGAATCAGGCCCATAGTCTAGAAATCAGTAGTAACATTTGTATATTTGTAAAGTTTAGCTACTAATTAAAACATTGTGCATCAAAATCAGGTTATTCATCACAATTCACAGACCCATATAAGCCAGACTCACTATGTAATATATAGCCCCCATCACCTTATCTTCTGTACTAAACAGTGGCCCTCATTCAGAGCCGTACGCTATTTGCGGTCGTTCGTTTAAAAACAAGGGGTGGCTATTCAAATGATCCGTACGCACATTGCAGTCTGTTCACGCCTCTAAGTCTGAACGAGCGAGCAAAACATACGCTCGTTTATTTGTTAAAAACGCCCCCTGGCCGCACGCATCCTACGTCATGTCCGCTATTTATTAGATTAATCGAGTACATCGACCAGCGTATGAACTGCTCGCTATTCTTGTGGTTGGTGTTTGCTACCACAAATTTGCGTGCAGTTCGGGCTATAAAATAACCCAGTGACGTGGTCAATGACGCTGCTGTTTTAAATATACACACCCATAAAACGCCCGTTTTGACCTTTAAGCACGCCTGCGTTCGGATCTCCACTCCCCATTTTCAAGCACCTTCCCCTGTTACCACCCACATACGCCTCATTCTGTCACTCAAAATAGCCGGCACTCGCTATATAGCGTACAAAGGATTTTCGGCCGCACTGACTGGTTCGCGCATGCGTACTAAAAAGCGTACGCATGCGCAGATGTGCAAACATCGCTCGGAACGAGCGTACTGTTGTTAACGTGCGGCTCTGAATGAGGGCCAGTGTCAGCAAGGACGCGGCAGGGGAGCTGGCATGGGCTAGTGCATATTACACACTTGCCGAAGTCGGCAACACCCAACGACGGCGGGGGGGAAGCCAACAACCCGTGGGAGCGCACATCGTTCATCGTTCAGTTCATACACACTGGACGATTTGATCAAAATACCGCTCAACGATATAGTTATCGTTCATAAAAATCGTCCAGTGTGTACGCGGCTTAACTCTGCTAATAAAAGAGTCGCTCAACCTCCAAAGTTATCTGCTGCTGCCTGCTGATAGTGACTCCGCCATCGTCCCTTATTCTGCGCTACAGGTAACAGACACGGTCTGAGAGGGCTCAGCTCCTTCCAGCTTCGGTTTGCTGGTGACAGGTCCAGTTGTCCCCCTCCTTGCCTCGTGATTGAGAGAGATCAAAATTTCTTAGGAAACAACCCTTTAACTAGAGCGGCATAGATGTAATTAGGAGAACTGAGCCAGAGTGGTGTAGAGGAGACAGAGCCATAACTAGACTTTTTGGTGCCCTGTGCCAGAGAGCGTATTCTCATTTTTAAAATAGGGACATAAGACACGTACCCGAAAAAGGGCCATGGCCTCATGGGGAAGGGCCAGGGAAGAGAAAGGGGAGGCCAGGAGATGCTGGGGATAAAAGAAGAGGAAGCTATAAGTGAAAATGATAATAAACAGAAAATTGACAGGCCCAAACAGCGCCCCCTGCCCTGCGGTGCCCTGTGCCAAGGAACAGGTCGCACTACCTTAGGTATGGCCCTGAGTGGAGACCAGGAGGACTTTGGACCAGAGAGGTGCAGATGAGGCCAGGAGGACTGTGGACTAGAGAGGTGCAGATGAGGCCAGGAGGACTGTGAACCAGAGAGGTGCAGATGAGGCCAGGAGGATTGTGGACCAGAGAGGTGCAGATGAGGCCAGGAGGACTGTGGACCAGAGATGTGCAGATGAGGCCAGGAGGACAGTGGACCAGAGATGTGCAGATGAGGCCAGGAGGACTGTGGACCAGAGAGGTGCAGATGAGGCCAGGAGGACTGTGGATTAGAAAGGTGCAGATGAGGCAAGAAGGATCCTGGACCAGAGAGGTGCAGATGAGGCCAGGAGGACTGTGGACCAGAGAGGTGCAGATGAGGCCAGGAGGATTGTGGACCAGAGAGGTGCAGATGAGGCCAGGAGGACTGTGGACCAGAGATGTGCAGATGAGGCCAGGAGGACAGTGGACCAGAGATGTGCAGATGAGGCCAGGAGGACTGTGGACCAGAGATGTGCAGATGAGGCCAGGAGGACAGTGGACCAGAGATGTGCAGATGAGGCCAGGAGGACTGTGGACCAGAGAGGTGCAGATGAGGCCAAGAGGACTGTGGATTAGAAAGGTGCAGATGAGGCCAGAGGGATCCTGGACCAGAGAGGTGCAGACGAGGCCAGGAGGACTGTGGACCAGAGATGTGCAGATGAGGCCAGGAGGACTGTGGAACAGAGATGTGCAGATGAGGCCAGGAGGACTGTGGACCAGAGATGTTCAGATGAGGCCAGGAGGACTGTGGACCAGAGATGTGCAGATGAGGCCAGGAGGACTGTGGACCAGAGATGTTCAGATGAGGCCAGGAGGACTGTGGACCAGAGAGGTGCAGACGAGGCCAGGAGGACTGTGGACCAGAGATGTTCAGATGAGGCCAGGAGGACTGTGGACCAGAGATGTGCAGATGAGGCCAGGAGGACTGCAGACCAGAGAGGTGCAGATGAGGCCAGGAGGACTGTGGACCAGAGAGGTGCAGATGAGGCCAGGAGGACTGCGGACCAGAGAGGTGCAGATGAGGCCAGGAGGACTGCGGACCAGAGAGGTGCAGATGAGGCCAGGAGGACTGCGGATCAGAGAGGTGCAGATGAGGCCAGAAGGACTGTGGACTAGAGAGGTGCAGATGAGGCCAGGAGGACTGTGGATTAGAAAGGTGCAGATGAGGCAAGAAGGATCCTGGACCAGAGAGGTGCAGATGAGGCCAGGAGGACTGTGGACCAGAGAGGTGCAGATGAGGCCAGGAGGACTGTGGACTAGAGAGGTGCAGATGAGGCCAGGAGGACTGTGGATTAGAAAGGTGCAGATGAGGCAAGAAGGATCCTGGACCAGAGAGGTGCAGATGAGGCCAGGAGGACTGCAGACCAGAGAGGTGCAGATGAGGCCAGGAGGACTGTGGACCAGAGAGGTGCAGATGAGGCCAGGAGGACTGTGGATTAGAAAGGTGCAGATGAGGCAAGAAGGATCCTGGACCAGAGAGGTGCAGATGAGGCCAGGAGGACTGTGGACCAGAGAGGTGCAGATGAGACCAGGAGGACCCTGGACAAGAGAGGTGCAGATGAGGTCAGGAGGACTGTGGACCAGAGAGGTGCAGATTCGGCCAGGAGGACCCTGGACAAGAGAGGTGCAGATGAGGCCAGGAGGACCCTGGACAAGAGAGGTGCAGATGAGGTCAGGAGGACTGTGGACCAGAGAGGTGCAGATGAGGCTAGGAGGACCCTGGACAAGAGAGGTGCAGATGAGGCCAGGATGACTGTGGACTAGAGTAGTATAGATGAGATCAGGAGTCCGTAGGTTGGAATCAGTAATCTGCAGCTTCCTCACCTGCTTCAGTTATCACCACAGTTATCTCGTTATTACAGTTCAGCAGCAGATGTCCCTCCAGGTGCTGCCTGTGTTACCTGCACTGGTGAGTTATAACACCTGGCCGTTACACCCCAGCCCAGGGCTCCATACATGCAAACATTTGTTTTTGTTTTTTACAGTGCAACAAAAATAACAATTCGACTTAAAATCTGTTTTATTATCTCCAAATGATGGGGCAACGTGATGCGTTTTCCCTTCTGTGATATGATGCCTATAGGCAGACGGCAGCAGTTGCCGGAGCTGGTAAATCTCACAATACAGCAGCCCCCATACAGACCTGTGAGGGCTATTGCGATCAGAAATGGGGGAACCTCTGATCTCTGCAGCGGAACCTCAGTAATACATTGAGGCGATGCTGACATTTTATGGGTATCCACCAAAAACAATAGTTTTGGGAGGATTCCCTCAAAATTTGTTTAATAAATATGACCCTAAATAACATTTATCTCAGACACAAACGGGACGGAACTATGCAGGACGTGACGCTCAGCGCAGTAATAGGGCGATGAGTGTGACCTGCGGTTAATCGCTGCATTTTGTTACTGAATAGTAATCAGAATATATGGGATAACGTATCTGGCAGGGATATGAGAAATCTAAGGGGTCAATCCAATTAAATGCGAAGGGTGCAAGTTGCCGTTGCAACGGCGTTAAAACACTGGCAACGGACCGGCACCTCGTACCCTTCGCGGCCCACTCCGAGCCTGAATTTGCTTACTTTTGTTAGGAGCCCTATGGGGCTGCGAGCACTTTAAAGAGAATCCGGGCTGCCGTAAAGAGCTGCCATTGCCGCAATGGCTCGCACACGCTAATTGGATTGACCCCTATAAATATGTTTATGACTAACAAATCGTGAGGTGACTTGTAATATCCATAATAAGGTACAGTAGGGGCTTTGTAATCTATATAATAACCGCTCGTTATACGTCTCTGCCATGCACAGTGGGAGTAACTCACACAACAGCTCCCACCGCAGCGATGAAACCGGGACAGCGCCAGCACAGGTGAGTATAGCGGTGCTGGGTGACCCATCATACGCCAGCTCCATATTACATGTTCCTTATACTGCACTGTTTTCTGATGCCCAATGGAGAGATAACAGAACTCACAGTGTTATTTACAATCACTAGTTATGATAAGGATTATAATGCAATAGACTTATTTCTAGCAGTGATGTGATAGTGAATTCAAAAAGCTAAAATAACAATTATGAGGAAAAAAAGTGTGTTTGTATTTGTACAGATCGCTCCCCTGTATGAGGAGCCCAGTGATGCTGTGATGTAATTAACTCAATAGAGCCCCCCGGTGGTTGGTTCTGCTGTGCAGGCCTGGAATCAAGGGGCATCATTATTCATATAATATATATATATATATATATATATATATATATATATATATATATATATATATACTAAATGGAAATCTGATGATGTAACACCGCCCACCTTATATTGTAAAGCACTGCATCAATCTCCATCAGCAACAGGGCAGATTTTCCTGATATCCCCATCAGTAGCAGGGTAGATTTTCTGGACATCCAGGTTAGTAACACTAAGGGGCATATTCCATTGTGTGCGAGAATAGCAAAAAACCTGCACCTGTGAGGTTTTTCTTGCAGGTACATGTTTTTTGCAATTCAAATAGCTGCGGATTTTTGTATTATAATGTGCCGGGAGAATGAAATTCACGCACCTCCAGAGCAAGTGTGATTTTTCCTAAAATCATTCATTTTCGGAAAAATTAGCGGTACTTGCACTGGCAATCCCCCTTTGGACTAATTAAGCAATGGGAAATTTCCAATTTGCTTAATTAGTCAGTAATTGCTCACCTTTCGTCTTCTGCATGCAGCGTTGGGTCGCAGTCTACTGCAGCAGTGGTGAGTATGTCAGTGTGTGTCAGTGAGTGTGAGTGAGCATAAGTATGTATGTGTGTCCCCAAGAACCCGTGTGGGCCCCCGGAATGGGCGCTGGAAGAACTACATCTCCCAGCAGCCCTTGCCCCTCCTAGCAGCCCCTGGGACTGCCAGAAGCCCCCTCTCCAGGGAGAAGATAGAGGGGAGGCCGCAGAGACCCCTGGGCAGGTAAGTGAAGATTTTTTTGAAAAAAATTTACGCGGCGTGTGGCTTTCTGAGCTGAAAACCCCGCTACTACTTTTTTATAAATTGGATACCGCAGGTATCGGGAGCGCGCATACCCGCTTTATTCCAAAATTGGGTGCAAGGGGCGCAAGGTTTTTTACCTCGCTAAACCTCGCGCCCAATTGCATATGCCCCTAGGAGCGCATATTTCCTGATACCCTAGTCAGTCAGGCGATCTGATATTCCTCAGTATAGGTCCTTTGCATTGCAGCACACACATTTAATGCTCCTAGATAAATGTATATAATGTGTCAGTATTAGGGATGTTAGGGACCCACCTGATGAGGGTCACCTTGATGAAGTAGGTGGGCAAACATGTACTTAAGGAAAAACATGTTAATTGTTGGAGTTTATTATAAATATGTCATCAGTATTCTTAGTGCTGAGAGCGTGCACCTGCCTTTTCCTTTTTTCTGCATGAGAACTACAGGTCTCAGCATGGTAGCACCTCTTAATATTCCAGCAGGATAATGCACTGTGTCATCAGTCCCAAGTTGACCAGAATTGGCACAAGGAGCATTCTGGAGAGTTCTGACGAATGATGTGAACATCACGTTCGCCCAACATATACCCAATTGTGCATTTATAGGACATGGAGGAGAGGTCCATTTGCACCCAAGATCCTGCACTTGCACACCAGGAAGAGTATCTGGATTTCCCACATCCCACACAATTCTTAGTGAAGTGGGGCAGGATAGGGGGATAATTTCTGGGATCGCAGCTCTGTATGTAGGGGTGTTCAACGAGCCACGGCAGTTTGCCGTGATGGGGCGGGGCTTGATGACATAGGAGCCTGGCCTCGCCCTCGCCCCCCCCCCCCCCCCCGAAGTGGCTAGCTGCGTCCCCTCTCTGAGGTTCTCCCAAAGAGAAGATTTTAAAAATCGGCAAGTATGGGGATAGGTCAACATCTCACCAGGTTTTCCGTCCTCTTGTGAAATCGATGCCACGCCGAGTTGCTGCACTTTGTCGGGCTAGAGGGGGCCCTACACGATACTAGGTGCCTATCCCACTCCAGTGTACATCATCTACAAATTCCATATGTGATACACAGTAGCAAACATTGCATAGCAAATAATATATAATACACACAAACATAATACAATTTCCAAACAAGTGCTTCATCATGAAGATCAAAGAACATTCAAAGCAAATCCCCCATATAATGTATTGAAAAGCACCAGTCTGGGTATGTAAATGATAAGATTTCATCTCGAGAGTCAATGTCACAACCTGTGGATTTGTCAATAGGCCGTCCTTCAAAGCTGAGCACCCATGAAAGTAGCAATGTTATTAGGAGGCGGCTCTGACTGAGAGATCACAGAGATGGGACAATATGGAGAGCAATTCACAAATCTGCATTATAAGGAAGGGGCTTCTCTAACTAAGGGAGTAGGAACTTGCCGCAAGGGGGGGGGGCAAAATGGATGGAACAGGATCAGGGGCATACTCAATGCGCACCCCCTCCTCTGTCGTGCAGTGCCGCGATGCAGGTGGTGCAGCTGTAGATTCTGACTTAGTGCCAGAATCTACTGCGCATGCACAGGTCTTCAGAAACATGTACGCAGGCACCATTTTTCCAGGGACAGCAGGGTCACCGGGAAAATGGCAGCCGCCATTTTCTCAGTGATTTTTGCTGCTCTGCAGCGCTGGACGGGTAAGTATGAAACTCTATGGGTGCAGGGTGTGTGGGCACCCATCATAGATACGTCCCTGAGCAGGATACAGAGAAATCCTGGTGGAGACCTGGGACTGGGTAGATTTATATTTCTGCAGTACAATGACCCCGACCATAGAGCGGCCAATATACAAAACTATTGTTGTTTGGTCATTACCAACCGGTGACTTTTCCCAGTGAAACTAGTGGGGGGGTGGGGAACATTGCATACCCTCCAACATTTTTCAGCAAGAAAATGGTACAGGGGCGTGTCCACAGATTAAAGGGGGCGTGGTCACACATAAAGGGGCGTGTCCACGGGGGTCTTGAGGCAGCTGGCGCTGGTGGGTTTCAAACTTGCAAGTTCTGTTTACTAGCGCAAGCGTCAAGACAGACTATGGAGAACCACGCAGGACGGAGAAGAGCCTTCTGTCACTCAGCAGCGCTGCTTAAGAAATCAGGAGATTGTACCCACCCGGTACAATCGGTACAGCCTCTGTTTGCCGGTACAGACCACTAAAAAAAACGGTACTGTACCGGCTAAAATGGTAGAGTTGGAGGGTATGACATTGGTGGGCCCACTTTCCCTGACAAACTCAGAATATGGCCGTATTACAGCTTAATGTTTGGCCCTGTGACTATACAGATGTGATATACTGACAAGGAGCCCAGAGACATGTCCTGCTCACTCTCCCTCTGTCCTCGCTGTATATCGTACTTCCCCCCATTATATATGTAATGTGAGGTAAAATAATACATCATGTCTGGTAACCAGCACCGCTCCCTAATCTCATCATCCAAATATATACGATTTCTTATGATGCGGGCTTCCCAGAGTAGGACATGGTAACACTAAGGGGCACATTTATCATGAATTATTTGCGGGTTTTTCCCTGAATTCACCCATTTTCGGGGGATACCTGCAAATATTTAGTATCCCCTGTATGTATGGCAGAGGGACCCCAGTCGTTACCTCAGATACCTGCTGCTGTCCCTCCAATTCCTCCAGCAGCCGCATCCCCCATAGGTTTCTATAAGGGATGAGAGATGCTGCCAGATTTACCAAGCTTCGGAATGAGAAGCATTATTATTATTATTATTATCGTTTATTTATATGGCGCCACAAGGCTTCCGCATCGCCTTACACAGCACATAAACCAGTGACTTACAGTGCAGGACTAGGGCAAGGTTTATACACATTGCTGCATTACCCATTATAACACTCACAATTAGAAACAGGCCGTAAGCAGCCAAGCGTTAGGTGCCCTAGTGTGTAAGGAGTAGATGATAGTATAAGTAAGGAGAAGCACGTGAGGGAAGAGGGCCCTGCTCGTAAGAGCTTACATTCTATTGGCCCCGCAGTTTATGCCAACTGAAGATGGCGTTAGTAACTGTAGCTTATATGGGCTACACATAGCAAAACTACTCGGGAGAGGGTTTCATAGGAACCTCCCCGAGTAATAGCCGCCGCGCATATGTGGTCTGTAGCAAAATCCCCAGCTGACGCGGTCACTGCTCTCCCGGTACATCGCAGAGACAGGCTCCGCCCCTGCCCATGCCGGTGCTTTCTCAAACATCAGGGCGGTATGATCGCATCCTACAATGCGGTCATGGGTCGCTAATATCGCGCCCAGATCGCATTGCAAATGTGATCACTAATAAATGGGGGCCTAGAAGAGAAAATAAACGTGCTCTATAATAGGGCATCTGTAATATTCTAATTCTTATTAATCCATTCAGAATACACATTATGGGACAGATTCAATTAGCCGCAGGGCGCCGGACCAATTCAATTGCTGGCGAGTCCCCGCAGTCGGACGTTTAAACAACCGAATCGGCCTTGTGCGCGGGGAAAAACCACATTGATTACACAGTTTACGCGGAATCAATGTATTTACGCACGCGAGTCCCAATTTTACAGTGCGGGGAAAAGGCTATTTAATTGAGTAGCTTTTCTGTATACTGTGTAATATATATATATATATATATATATACACACACAATATAGGTGTATTTTGTACAGTATGTGAAGCCACACCCCCAATATAGTATACATACCAATAAACAAATGTCTTCCATACAGAGCCGGCCCTAGGCATAGGCATACTAAGCAAATTCCTAGGGGTGACTGGAATGCCCAGGAGCATCCGACTGCTCTGCCGCTGCCCACCCCCCTTCCCCACCAGCCACTGCCCCCTGGCGCTGCCGCCTGCCACTGCCCCCTGGCAGCTGTCGATGTTGATCGACAACTCGCCCCGTTTGGTGGGCGGGCCAGGGGGGTTGGCTGGAAGAGCAGGAAGCTCACTGGGGCTTGCGGGAACGAGACCCTACCACAAGGGTCTCATCGCAAGCCCGATGGTCGTGATGCTATGCAAGCGGCCAGGAGGCCATTTTTTTTTTATAAAAAAAGAGGCCGCCCTGATTCAGAGCGAGCGGCTCTGAATCAGGCCCTTATTACTTAGCACTTTACAGAGAATATTTGAGCATTCACATTAGTCCCTGCCCCAATGTAGTTTACACTCTATATTCCCTACCACATGCTCACACATATACACCCTAGGGTAAATTTTTTTTGTTGGGAGCCAATTAACGTACCAATATATATTTTTGGAGTGTGGGAGGAAACCAGCGTACCTGGAGGAAACCTCACGCAACCAAAGGGAGACTATACAAGCTCCACACGGACAAGCCACAGTGGGATTTGAACCCACGACCTCAGTGCTATGAGGCAGTAATGCTAACCATTATACTAACTGTGATGCTCTTAGGAAAAAGAGATAGACATGGTGTATTATCATCAAACATCCACCTATGTGCTCTGAAATAATGTTACATGTGCATCTACCCTTTGAGGAAGTCTTGGTGGATGAAACGCGTCAGAAATTGAAGAGGAGCAAGGTCTAGATTCTGGGTGTTCCCTCTCTGTGGGCCTGATTCAGAGCCGGACGCTATTTGCGGACGGTCGTTCCAAAAAAGGGTCCGGCTATTTAAATTGAGCGCTCGTTCTTTGCGGTTTGTTGAAGTCTCTATGTCTGAGCGAGCGAACGAAAAATGCGCTCGCTCTTTTGTAAAGACGCCCCTTTACCGTTCGCAACACACGTCATCTCTGGTATTTATTAGATTAATCGTGTACATCGAAAGGCATCTGAACTGCTCGCAGTACTTGTGGTAGGTTTATCCTACCGCTATCACTGCGAGCAGTTCAGGCTAAAAGACAAGCAAGTGACGTGGTCGATGACGCTCCTTTACTAATTGTGCACTCCCGTTAAACGCCCTTTTGACCGTTTGGCACGCCTGCGTTCGGATCTCCACTCCCCCGTTTTCAAGCACCTTCCCCTGTTACCACCCACAAACGGTACAGTCTGTCAATCAAATTATCAGCCCCTCGCTGTTTTACGAGTGCACGATTTCCGACCGCAATGACTGGTTTGCGCATGCGCATTACGACCCATGCGCAGTGGTGCGAACATCGCTCAGAGCGAACGAGCGGCTCTGAATCAGGCCCTGTGTTCAGCCTGGGCTGACAGGAGGAGGAATGTGGAGTAACATCACTTTGTCAGAACCCAGGTTTCCTGTGCCAGATCAGCCTTTCTACAAGTATCTTTATTGTGAGTCTGTAACCTCTATTTTTACAAATATATATCTTATATATAAAATTCATTGGTCTGTTTGTCTGTCTGTCTGTCTGTCCTGTTACACATTCAGACACTCCTGCATCAATTGGGATGAATCCAATGGGAGGTAGTCCAGTTGAATACTGGCCAGGTTTTAGGGGGGTTAAGGTCCAAGTCGGACCTCCTGTTGGTGTACGCTGGCAGAACTTTGACCCGTAGAGCCTGTTCTGGGCCTTCCACTCGATGGATTTGGATGAAAACTTCACAGAGGGGTGGCAATTGGTCTGGAATGCCTAAAGGAGTGGTTGCGGTCCCAGTCAGACCTCACGGCGGAGTGTGTCGGGTGGAACTTTGAACCACGGAGCCTGTTCTGGACCTTCCACTGGATAGAATGTGACATCACATAGTTTGGATGAAAACTCTGGATCCCAGAAGACATACTAGGGGGTTTGAGGTCCCGGTCAGACCACCCGTTGGTGTACGCTGGGCAGAACTTTGACCCGGGGAGCCTGCTCTGAGCCTTCCACTGGATGGATCTTGGACAAAAACTTCACAGAGTGGTAACATTGGATTCCAGAAGACATACTAAGGGACTGGGGTTCCGGTCGGACCTCCCGTTGGTGTACGCTCCGCAAAACTTTGACCCGGGGACGCTGGACAGAACTTTGACCCCGGGAGTCTGTTCTGGACCTTCCACTCGATGGATTTGGATGAAAATGTCACAGAGGGGTGGCAATTGGTCTGGGATGCCTAATGGAGTGGTTGGGGTCCCGGTCAGACCTCATGGTGGAGTGTACCGGGCAGAACTTTGACCCAGGGAGCCAGTTCTGGACCTTGCACTGGATGGATTTGGACTACATCACATAGTAAAACTTACTAACTTGAAGATTTAATCCCGGGTAACGCCAGGCACTTCAGCTAGTTGTATATATACAGTATCACAATATGTGATTTACCTTCTTTTGGAGGTCATCTAAAGATTGTATATCCAGCTGGAATGGTTCTGGACGATCAGGGCCGTTCCACAGGTGAAAGATTTAAGATAAGCCACAGTTTATTTTTCATTTGGTGCATTATTATATTATTCACTCCATTATATCGGAGCACATAGGCGGATGTGTGAAGAAAATACACTATTGGAGGGTGCCTCTCTTTTCCTACACTCATGCACGCACACGCACACGCATACACACGCACACGCATACACACTTTCCAGTTTTTCATTTAATACAAGTTATCATTTAATATACAACAATACAAGGATACCCTTTATAGATTACATTCCTGATTTATTTTTGTGTCTATAATAATAATAAATGTATATATAATATAATAAGAAGAAAACAGAGACTAGACACAGCACGGCACAGAAGGGGATGATTGGTGTGTCCTCCAAGTCATGTATGCATAATACAGACTACTAATCATGATCCAGCACAGAAAGAGTTAGTACTCCCATAGGCAAAAACAAGGGGGGGCTTCCGGCTGCCTGGAAACCCCCATTCCCAGCCATAACCACAATAGAAATAGTAATATAGAATTTTACTATCATAATTAGCACCACCCGTGGATCTTTTAACATGTGTCTGCCAGTAATAAATGCACCAACTAGGAGATATGACAAACATGCACTGTTAGGGATGCATTACTATATACCATCAATAAGGGTATTTATTGACAACATATAATGATACATTAGCCAGTGCATGACCCAATATGTACACATATGTCCAGGGCAGTGCTAGGGTCTTCTGCTGCTCCCCCCAGACTCATGGACTTGTTCTAATGCTCTAGAATGGTGCCCACATCTGACATAAAAACATTCAGCTCTGGGTGGATGGCCCAACTAAATCAGCAAGATTTTATCTGCCACTGGCACCCACCTGCAATGTATGTATACCCAATTGATAAATTTAATAGGTTACAGCTGCCAATAAAAGAAAATTGTGTATTATTTTCAAGAATATGAATGAATAAACCTGGCTGCACAATCCTATTGTATTCTAATAAAATTAATCACTTGGTAAAATAAACAAATTTACATTTATTGTCACAATCCCACAACATTAAAAATGCATACAGCAAAGCATGAAAAATCACAAAACGTGGATACAATCTAACATTTAGTAAAATAGTAACTATAATTTATATGACAATATCCAGTCATTTAGTTACTAACGTCTCTCTGTATGTTCTGAATATTGTCAATCGCATATGAGTATACTCAATAAAAAGTCATATAGTGAAGAATCCTGATAACACGAAGAAGTGTTTGTATATTGGATCTCATTACCCTGGTCAGTGCCACACACTCATTTATTAAAGCATCCCTGCGCTTATCCTAACCCAACGCCCTATGCTTCTCACTCACTGTCTCTCCTCTCTGTGTCACCCCTGTCTGTCTCTCCCCTATAGAGTGTAAGCTCTCATCCTAACCCACCGCTCTATGCTCCTCACTCACTGTCTCTCCCCTCTGTGTCACCCCTGTCTGTCTCTCCCCTATAGTCTGTAAGCTCTCATCCTAAATGACCGCCCTATGCTCCTCACTCACTGTCTTTCCCCTCTGTGTCACCCCTGTCTGTCTTTCCCTCCCCTATAGAGTGTAAGCTCTCATCCTAACCCACCACTCTATGCTCCTCACTCACTGTCTCTGCTCTCTGTGTCACCCCTGTCTGTCTGCCCCTCCCCTATAGAGTGTAACCTCTCATCCTAACCCACCGCTTTATGCTCCTCACTCACTGTCTCTCCCCTCTGTGTCACCCCTGTCTGTCTGCCCCTCCCCTATAGAGTGTAAGCTCTCATCCTAACCCACCGCTCTATGCTCCTCACTCACTGTCTCTCCCCTCTGTGTCACCCCTGTCTGTCTCACCCCTATAGTGTAAGCTCTCATCCTAACCCACCGCTCTATGCTCCTCACTCACTGTCTCTCCCCTCTGTGTCACCCCTGTCTGTCTCTCCCCTATAGAGTGTAAGCTCTCATCCTAACCCACCGCTCTATGCTCCTCACTCACTGTCTCTCCCCTCTGTGTCACCCCTGTCTGTCTCTCCCCTATAGTCTGTAAGCTCTCATCCTAAATGACCGCCCTATGCTCCTCACTCACTGTCTTTCCCCTCTGTGTCACCCCTGTCTGTCTTTCCCTCCCCTATAGAGTGTAAGCTCTCATCCTAACCCACTACTCTATGCTCCTCACTCACTGTCTCTGCTCTCTGTGTCACCCCTGTCTGTCTGCCCCTCCCCTATAGAGTGTAACCTCTCATCCTAACCCACCGCTTTATGCTCCTCACTCACTGTCTCTCCCCTCTGTGTCACCCCTGTCTGTCTGCCCCTCCCCTATAGAGTGTAAGCTCTCATCCTAACCCACCGCTCTATGCTCCTCACTCACTGTCTCTCCCCTCTGTGTCACCCCTGTCTGTCTCACCCCTATAGTGTAAGCTCTCATCCTAACCCACCGCTCTATGCTCCTCACTCACTGTCTCTCCCCTCTGTGTCACCCCTGTCTGTCTGCCCCTCCCCTGTAGAGTGTAACCTCTCATCTAACCCACCGCTCTATACTCCTCACTCACTGTCTCTCCCCTCTGTGTCACCCCTGTCTGTCTCTCCCCTATAGTCTGTAAGCTCTCATCCTAAATGACCGCCCTATGCTCCTCACTCACTGTCTTTCCCCTCTGTGTCACCCCTGTCTGTCTTTCCCTCCCCTATAGAGTGTAAGCTCTCATCCTAACCCACCACTCTATGCTCCTCACTCACTGTCTCTGCTCTCTGTGTCACCCCTGTCTGTCTGCCCCTCCCCTATAGAGTGTAACCTCTCATCCTAACCCACCGCTCTATGCTCCTCACTCACTGTCTCTCCCCTCTGTGTCACCCCTGTCTGTCTGCCCCTCCCCTATAGAGTGTAAGCTCTCATCCTAACCCACCGCTCTATGCTCCTCACTCACTGTCTCTGCGTCACCCCTGTCTGTCTGCCCCTCCCCTATAGAGTGTAACCTCTCATCCTAACCCACCGCTCTATGCTCCTCACTCACTGTCTCTCCCCTCTGTGTCACCCCTGTCTGTCTGCCCCTCCCCTATAGAGTGTAAGCTCTCATCCTAACCCACCGCTCTATGCTCCTCACTCACTGTCTCTCCCCTCTGTGTCACCCCTGTCTGTCTGCCCCTCCCCTACAGAGTGTAAGCTCTCATCCTAACCCACCGCTCTATGCTCCTCACTCACTGTCTCTCCCCTCTGTGTCACCATCTCCTCTCTGCGTCACCAGTGAGCAAGGGCGGTCTGACCCTCTCCTATAGGCTGTAAGCTATTATCCTAACCCACCGCTGTATGGTTCTGCTAATGTACATTGATAGGTGCTGTGGACCCATTGTGGCATCATATAAATTAAGGATAATAATACAAAGGGGGAATGGGGACCAGAGAGCATGGTTGCAGATTCTGGAGAGACAGAAGAAAGGGAGCTATGCTACAATGAAAAGGTGAGTTTTTAGGGCACTTTTGAAGCTGGCAAATGTCTGACTGAGCATAGGAGAGCATTCCAGGGGATGAGAGCAGCACGGGAGATGTCATGAAGGTGGGAGGTGACCGGGGAGTAGGACAGGAGGTGGTCATTAGTAGAGGGCGAGAGGAGATGACGTTGGGCATATAGGAGGGTAAGAATGGTTGAGAGCTTTGTTGGTCAGTTAGCGGAGCCAGTGGAGCGACTGACAGAGGACCCACCGCTCTATGCTCCTCACTCACTGTCTCTCCCCTTTGTGTCACCCCTGTCTGTCTGCTCCTCCCCTATAGACTGTAACCTCTCATCCTAACCCACCGCTCTATACTCCTCACTCACTGTCTCTCCCCTCTGTGTCACCATCTCCTCTCTGCGTCACCAGTGAGCAAGGGCGGTCTGACCCTCTCCTATAGGCTGTAAGCTATTATCCTAACCCACCGCTGTATGGTTCTGCTAATGTACATTGATAGGTGCTGTGGACCCATTGTGGCATCATATAAATTAAGGATAATAATACAAAGGGGGAATGGGGACCAGAGAGCATGGTTGCAGATTCTGGAGAGACAGAAGAAAGGGAGCTATGCTACAATGAAAAGGTGAGTTTTTAGGGCACTTTTGAAGCTGGCAAATGTCTGACTGAGCATAGGAGAGCATTCCAGGGGATGAGAGCAGCACGGGAGATGTCATGAAGGTGGGAGGTGACCGGGGAGTAGGACAGGAGGTGGTCATTAGTAGAGGGCGAGAGGAGATGACGTTGGGCATATAGGAGGGTAAGAATGGTTGAGAGCTTTGTTGGTCAGTTAGCGGAGCCAGTGGAGCGACTGACAGAGGACCCACCGCTCTATGCTCCTCACTCACTGTCTCTCCCCTTTGTGTCACCCCTGTCTGTCTGCTCCTCCCCTATAGACTGTAACCTCTCATCCTAACCCACCGCTCTATACTCCTCACTCACTGTCTCTCCCCTCTGTGTCACCCGTCTGCCCCTCTCCTATAGAGTGTAACCTCTCATCCTAACTCACCGCTCTATGCTCCTCACTCACTGTCTCTCCCCTCTGTGTCACCCATCTGCCCCTCTCTCCTATAGAGCGTAACCTCTCATCCTAACTCACCGCTCTATGCTCCTCACTCACTGTCTCTCCCCTCTGTGTCACCCCTGTCTGCCCCTCCCCTATATAGTATAAGCTCTCATCCTAACCCACCACTCTATGCTCCTCACTCACTGTCTCTCCCCTCTGTGTCACCCCTGTCTGTCCCTCCCCTGTAAATTGTAAGCTCTCATGAGCAAGACCCTCTTCCCTCACTCACATAGGGACCTATCTATCATTAAATATTTAATGCATATTCCCAAAAAACACCCGTTTTTGGAGGAGACCCATATATATAAATATCTCCCTGATGTATTATGGAAAGACTCTCCATTTCTGACAGCAGCTCCTATAGGTTTCTATGGGGGATGTGATGCTGTCAGAGTTACCAGGCTCTGGGATGTGAAGGATTCCGGAGCTCGGTCCCCGCAGCTCACGCTATCTGAAGAT